>JAODPA010054939.1:0-11405 GCA_025585075.1 Nepenthes mirabilis
TAATGGGCCTAGAGGCCACGAAGATTCAGGAAGCCCAGGCGCGTGGACTGGTCCGCGCGATACAGTGGGCCTAAACGTCACTCTGGGCCATAGGCCCATGATGGATCTCAAACGCCGCTCGGCCTGCAGGGTCCACGTGTGAGGTATTTATTTGTTAGCCAGTCAAATTGCAAAATGAATGATGATTTACGCAGCTAGCAAAATGAGCATTACAGGAAGTAGCTGTGCACGCAACTCACTTGATTGGACAAGAGGAACCTGCAAAGTTGGGGCAGGTCTCGAGAACACGCTAGTGCCATGTGGACAAATTTCAAAAGAAACTCAATTATTATAAATACCTTAACTGCTCACCAAACGGGAGTGAGGACATTGATCTCTGCATTAACTCTTGCTGCCTTGGGTATAGAGAGAAAAAAAAAAGGAGGCAAGGCGAAAGGGCCTGTATTGTAAGAGTGACTCTTTAAGTTTTCAAAGACCAAGTCCACGACTTGCCTCCCGTAAATGCGTACTGTAAAATCTCTGTACTAAATGCAAGATAGCGGAAGCAATTTTTGGACTAAAGTCCCGTGGTTTTTTCTTCTCATTCAAAAGAAAGCTTTCCACGTAAAAACTCCTGTATCATAGTCCTCGCCCCTTTTGTTGGTTTGGTCCTCGTCACATCACTTGACCTCCGTCCTCGTACTCTCCAAATTTCTGCGTACTCAAACCTTCGGTATTACTGTCGGATCCTTGTCCTGACCAGAACAAGGATCCGAGGACGCAACATTTGGCGCCGTCTATGATAAACGCGACAAAAAAGTCTAACGTCCCCTTTTCAAACACACAATCAGATACGTGAAATGGTGAACACCCAAGGACAGGCTAGCGCCCCAATCCGAGAAGTATGCTCAGGAGGAAACGGCCCAATACCCTGTGATAGGATAGAGGATCATCCTGACCCCTATATATGAGCGCTGGCCGTAAGGATGGACAACGTGACCTAAGCCGTTCAAAGCCTTTGCACCACGATGAACAAACGCCTGAGGGAAGCGCCATCTAAGGCCTCCCAAACAGTGATTTTCCAGAGAAAATGGAAGGGAAAGAAACATGCCGCTCCAATTGAGACCCCACAAACAGAAGTTGCCTCAAGCAACTGAGCTCCATCGCATCTCCACGGATGCTTAGGACCACGGATGCAAGAGGGAAGTCTTGAGAGATGAAACCCCCACTATGTCCGTTACAACTAGGAACACGTTGTTCAGGACACAGCCCACATGGAGGAGGTCCTACCGGGGATGAGGAGCCACCCGGAGCAGCAAGCCGCACAAGACCCCTATGAATTGAAGAGTTTCCTCAACGAGAAGAAGATGGCGGCCACCCCATATGTGGAGGAAAAGCTCAACAGGGTATTCCGCCAAGTTTTTGGTGACGATGAGGGAGGAACCGTCGACTTTCGCAGTCTCCATTTACAACAGAGATCAGGGCAAGGCCACTTCCCCCGAAGTTCAAAATGCCCAATCTAAACGAATACGACGGAGGTACTGATCTGATGGATCACTTGGATCACTTCCGCGAGCATCTAAGCCTCCAAGGCTTAGATGAAGCAACAATGTGCCAATACTTCCCCTTGACACTTAAGGGAGATAAGAGGATCTAGTGCTATGGAATGTCAGCGGGCTCCATCTGCTCGTTCAGAGAGCTGGCAGAAGCCTTTCTCTCCCAATTCGCTTCCAGTTGGAGGATCAAGAAGCAACCGTGACACCTTACTCGCGTGAAGCAAGGTGTCAGGGAGAGTTTGAAGAGCTTCCTGTTTCATTTTATATCTGAGGCCAGGCAGATCCCAAAGTTAACCAATGGGATGAAGTTGACCGCTTTCCTATCCACTCTGGAAAGAGGAAGTTTTTTCAAACACCTTGTGCATAAGGGTCTGTAGACATTCAGGGAGGCCGAGTGCATAGCGAGAACTTACATTAGGGCCGAAAAGAGAAACGATACGAAGAGGCCCACCCAAGTGGAGAGCTTCCCTTTGAGGGCACTAGAGGCAAAGAGGAGGCACGAAACTAGACAGGACTTCCAAGTGCTCAGGAAGTAGCAGAAGTCCAAGCAAAACATCCCCTGGGAGCATAAGCCTGTCAGCCTAACTCCCTTGAACGACTCGCATGCTAACATCCTGATATAAATTCAGGACGAGAAATTTTTAAAGTGGCTCAAAGCGCTGAAGAATCCATGGGGTGGTGACAAGACTAAATACTATCACTACCACCGTTGCGAAAACCATAGTACCGAGAACTGCAGGAAGCTGCAAAAGGAGATCGATAAGCTTATCATGAGAGATCATCTCAATCACTTCCTGCAAAGACTCGGACAAACGTTCCGAGTAGCAGAGGTGGCTGAACCTGACCCACCAAGGGGCAGAGTGGCCACAGAAGTGGTCAACATGATCTCTACCCATCCGACAACAAGAGGCGCACAAGAGGACACGGCAGTGAAAGGAAAAAGACTTAGAGTAGAATCTAGGGATGAGGTCATTAGTTTTAGTAATGAAGATATGGCTTATGTAACATCCCCTCATTTTGATTATTTGGTTTTAACTGCCCTCGTTTCTAATGGTAACTTAGATTATCAGATGAAACGGGTATTTGTTGATAATGGAAACTCACAAAATATTCTCTATTTTGATACTTTCCCGAAATTGGAAATTAAAAGGAGCCAGATGACCTCAACGAAAGAACCCATCTACAGGCTGGATAACGAGTCAGTACCAATGCAGGGAGTCGTTCAGCTTAAAGTCATACTGGGGACTCACCCGAAGACATTGTCAAAGACCCTCTCTTTTCTGGCCATAGAACTATCCTCAGTTTACAATGTAATCCTCGGACGCCCGTGCCTAACTGCCTTTGGGGCGGTAACGTCTATCCCATACTTAAAAATGAAGTTTCCGGCACCATATGGGGTTAGGGAGGTCCTCGAAGACCAAGCCGCCGAACGGACATGCTACCTGTCCAAGGTCATTCAAACTCCTCTCCCTTGACCCATGGAAGACCTAGAGTTCTGCGATAAAACAACGCTACAACAGGGCAAATCTGAGGAAGCCATTGACCGAGTCCCTTTAGACCCCGAAGATCGAGGGAAGACCATCCAAATAGGAAACGCCCTGCAAAAAGCCTTCCAGGATCAGCTTATCAGCTTCATACAAAGGAATTTGGACGTCTTTGCTTAGGCCCCGAGTGACATGTTCAAGATACCGACTGAAGTAACGGCCCATAAGTTGGGCCTAAACCCCAGTCATAAACCCATTAGGCAGAAAAGAAGGAATTATTCAGTGAAAAAGTTAGTGGCGATTCGGGAGGAGGTAAATAAGCTTTTAGACACGGAATTCATAAGAGAAGTGCACTACCCTGACTGGTTGTCCAACGTTGTGATGGTCAAAAAGAGTAACGGAAAATGGAGAATGTGTGAATTTTATAGATGTCAATAAAGCTTGCTTGAAAGACAGTTTTTCTTTACCCAAAATTGATCAGCTCGTAAACTCGACGTCCAGCCATGAGCTCCTAAGTTTCATGAACACATACTCGGGTTATAACCAAATAAGGATGAGTCTCGAAGACGAGGAGTACACGTTATTCATGACGGACCATGGGACATACTATTACAAAGTCATACCCTTCGACTTCAAGAAGTGGGCGTTATTTACCAGAGGCTCGTAAATAAAATGTTTGAATGCCAAATTAAAAGAAATGTGGAGGTCTATGTCGATAATATACCCGTCAAAAGTAAGATAACCGACCACTATATCCAAGATCTGGGCGAGACCTTGAACACCCCGAGAGCGTACCAGATGAAACTTAATCCAGCAAAGTACACATTTAGGATCTCATCTGGGAAATTCTTGGGCTATATCGTTTCAAACCAAGGAATTGAGGTAAATCCGAAAAAGATCAAGGTGATCCTAGATATGAAGTCCTCTAGAATCATAAAGGATGTCCAAAGGCTCACCAGAAGGCTAGCAATATTGTCACGCTTCCTGACTGAGGCGGCTAAGAAATACTCGCCATTCTTTGGGGCACTGAGAGAAACAAAGAATAACAGCTTCAAATGGACCGCCGACTGAGAAGAAGCCTTCCGAGGGCTCAAGGACTGCTTATCAAACCCACCTTTGTTGACTTCTCCCCAAATAGGCAACGAATTATTCATGGACCTGTCAGTCTCAGATAAAGCTTTGAGCTCAGCCCTGGTAAGCTAGCAAAATGACAAACAACTGCTCGTGTATTATATCAGTAAAATATTGGCTGACGCTGAGACAAGATATTCTCGTGCGGAGAAGATGGCACTGGCACTGGTGTATTCTGTGTGGAAACTGAGGCCGTATTTTTAAGTGTACAAGGTAGTCATTTTGACCGACAAGTCCTTGAGAGCAATCCTGCAGAAGCCAGAAACGTCAAAACGGTTGATCAAATGAGTTATTGAGTTGGGTGAATTTAATATAGAGTTTCATCCGTGGCCTGCCTTAAAAGGTCAGGCTTTGGCAGACTTTATTCTCGAAACCACGGTCACAACTCGAGATTCCTGGGATGATTGTGTAGCCGAGGACATGCACTGCTCGGCGAAATGGATTCTACACATGGACGGTTCATCGATGAAGGACGGTTGTGGAGTTGGCGTTGTGCTGAGGACGCCTGAAGGATAAAAAATTTAATATTCGATGGTCATCGGGTTCCCAACAACCAACAACACTACAGAATACGAGGCCTTACTCGCTGGGTTGTGATTAGCAAAAGAATGCTTGGCTAGGAATGTCATCGCCTACAGTAACTTTGAGTTGATCGTCAACCAACTCCGAGAAAATTTCGAAACTAATAACACCCAACTGTCCAAGTACCTCGCAAAGGTAGAGAACTCATGATAGCCTTTGAGAAGGTAGAGATAATCCACATCCCACGGGAAGTAAACGAAAAGCAGACCAGCTAGCGAAAGCGGCAACTTCAAGAGATCCATAACAATATGCCCGAGGAATGTGCAAGGTTCTCAACAAATCCAGTGTGGAAGACTTTGAGACTAAAGTGATATAGATATTTGGGGCCAACGACTGGATGACCCCCTACCCAAGGTACCTGTCCGACAGAACATTACCTGAAGACATAGGGGAGGCCAAGAAAGTGAAGAGGACAATTGCGGGATATACTATCATTAATGGCAGAATGTACCATTGAGGATTTTCTACTCCTTACCTAAGGTTTCTCTCCCCAGAAAAGGCTGACTACACCCTCGGGGAGGTACACCTTGAGATTTGCGGATCCCACATTGGGGGCAAGAATCTCGAATTTAAACTAATGAGGTAAGGGTACTACTTGCCAATTATGAAGTACGATGCTATGAACTTCGAACGAAAATGTAAAAACTGCTAAATTCACAACAATCTATCCACATACGAAACTCAGAGCTCTCTAGTCATCCTGACATTTTGCGTAGTGGGGGCTAGACATACTCAGGCCACTGCCAATAGCATTCGAATATAGAAAGTTATTAATCGTTGGAATCGACTACTTCACGAAGTAGGTTAAGGCCGCGCCCTTGACTCGCATAACTGAGCGGAACGCTGTGGATTTTGTGCGACAAAACATCATGTGCCGATTTGGGACACCCAAGTGTATCGTGACTGACAATGGGATCCAGTTCTCTGAAAAAAGTTCACCAAGTGCTACACTAACTTGCAGATAAGACTGCTGCACACCTCGGTTGCATACCTGCAGTGCAACGGTCAGGTGAAGGTTACGAATCGCACAATAATGCATGGACTAAAAACAAAGTTGGAGCACGCCGGGGGCTCATGGGTTGAAGAGCTACCGTCAGTATTATAGTCTTACAGGACAACTCCAAGAAGTCAACGCGAGAGACCCCTTTTAGCCTATGTTACAGGGCCGAGACGGTCATCCCAGTAGAGGTTGGACTATCCAGTCTCGAGTGAAAAGCTTTGATCCTCTCAGTAACGAGCAAAGGATTCGGGAGAACCTTGCCTCCTAGAAGGGTTCGAGACGTAACAAGACTGCAGATTGTGGCGTACTAGCAAAGAAATGCTCAGTATTATAATAAGAAGGTAAAAGCGTGCCATTTCGAAGTAGGAAACCCGGTGTTGAAAAGTATTGAAGTTATTGGGAAGAACACCGGCCGGAATAAGCTCTCCCAAAATTGGGAAGGACCATTCTTGATCTCGATCATCCTACGAAATGGCGCTTATAAGCTGCGCACCCAGGAGGGAAAGCCTGTCCCACGGATATGGAATGTGGCTCACCTCAAAAAGTATTATCAATGAGTGTACGGACGACCTAATAAGTCAAAACGCATCACTTGATATACTTGTAACACATTTCATGTATGCATAATGGAATTTTCTTGTTTGCTTTCTTGCATTCCATTGAACGTCTGCATGCCATTTCACTAATCCACAAGGCCTAGGTTGCCCTTAAATCAAGTAGATAGGATACCTTTCACTTGCTTTGAAAATTCAGCTAAGTTTGAACGGCCCAAGAGGCCGACTGAAAACTCAACTAAGTTCGAGCGCCCCAAGAGGCCAACTAAAAACTTGGCTAAGTTCGATCGGTCTAAGAGGCCAACTAAAAACTCGGCTAAGTTCAAACGGCTCAAGAGGTCGACTGAAAACTTGACTAACTCCGAGCGGCCAAAAAGGTTGGATTGAAAAATCATGGGGTTTAAAACAGTAAGCATGCAACGACCCAAGATGTAGCATTTTCAGCCTAAGATGGCCAAAACATTCATAAAACTGACACAGAGCGAACTTATTTGACTAACATGTCACAAGAAGAGTCACACACTCATGCAATCCGAATAAAGGAGACAAACGCTTAAACTTGAATAGTACCAGTTTTATTCATATAAGCAATGTGTGTATAACAATATACATGTAAAAAATGGGGAAAAAGAAAATAGAAACCCAATTGTCAGCCCTTAGAGGGTCTAGGCTGGGAGGAAGTCCTTTGCTCTTGCTCCCCCTTGATCTGGAAGACCTTGCTTGATCTAGCGTCCCCGGCCGCCTAGAAGACGAAGGATGACTTGATGGACCCGACCGGGAAGGGCTAGGGAATGGTCTTCCCGCGATGCCGTACAAGTCCCCCTCGCATATGGCACTGGTATTCCGAGGATCAAATATGGCAGTCAGAAATCGTGAATGCAGCAATCTAATCACCCGATGACACAAGCCAATGCTGTCGCAGTACTTGCTCGTCAATGCTGGCGCTATGTCCGCGGCCCTGATAGAGGTCGTTCACTTCTCCTCTAGTTGGAAGTTCCTCTCCCAAAGAAGCCAAAATTGCTCTAGTAGGAGCCCAAATTGGGTCTACTGGTGCTTCAAGGCATCCTCAAGGGAGGTAATTTTCCATTTGGCCTCATCAAGCTTAGCTGCCAGGTGTAAGTTGGCTTCTCCAACAGACTTTAGGAACTCCAACTCAGAGCAAGCCTGGGCGATGTCTCCAACAAGTTGCCCAAGATTCCTGGTTAAACCTTAAAGCTGCAAAGAGAGATCGCATCAATGAGGCGGGAGCATTAGGAAAAAATAAAGCGACGAATTAAAGATGTGCAGAAAGATACCTGAGAAACGAGAGAGCCGCTAAATGAACTCTCCACCCTATGAGACTCAAACTCCTGTCGCTCAACAGCATGAACAACAGCAGCCTCAACCCCAGTCTCGAATCCAGGGACATCTTCATCCAGGTCATTGATCGAAGGCTCAATAGTTTGTGCAGGCTCCGCGGCTAGATTACCCTCTTCAGCAACACTTGGAGCTGCATCCGTGTCCTCGGCTAGAACCCCCTAGTGGTGGATCTCCAAGCATGGGGGCTCTACAGTGGTGGCCATCTCTTTAGCTGCGGCTTCCGCAGTCTCAGAAAGTGTCGGTGCAATCATCACAGTTGCTTCACCAGCCCGGTCGCCTCAGCCTCCCTCGAAGACCACCCTTCATCAGCCCTCTCGGATGGGTTTACAATCCAGTCCAAGACATCCCCTGTAGACTTGGAAGGAATGTCGGACGTTGGCTCATCAAGAGAAGGTTGGGCAGCGGACGCATCCGCAGGTTGTCTCGTGGGCTCAGGAGGTTGCCCTGAGGACTCAGCAATTGTAGGAAGGTCGAGGCCTTTAGATTCTCAGGCTAATACAGCACCCATAGCTCTTGACCTCTTCTCTAAAAGGGCCATGGAAGTGTCATCGTCATCAGACGAGGAATACTCAATAATGACCGCTAGATGTTTTGAAGCCCTAGTCTGGCGGCTCTTACTTGGACACTCAACTAGCTCCTCTATCCTCAGAGTCCTCTCTTTTTTCCTCAACTTCTTCTTCTTCTGGGCAATAGCGACGGCACCACCAGAGTCCCTAGACTGGGGCACCCACTTGGCTTTAGCCAGGTACTTGGGTTTCAACCACCAATTCTTCTTGTTCTATTCAAATGAGTCAAGGTTGGCCAGCAGCAAGTCCCTGAGATTCTTCATGGCTGTCCTCTCAATAGGCATACAATCGTCACCAAAATGGGAATGTACATTTTCCCACTCGTTGGGGATTCCCCAGTGTTCATGAACATCCAAGAAGAAAAATTTATCTTTCCACCATTTGGTGAAATCAGGATTCCGGCCGTTGATGGCCTGAAATTTGGGGCAAGGAGTAGCAACAATCCAATCCTGGGTGTGAGAAAACCTCAGGATGTCCTTCAGTGCTATAGGGTCAAAGAGCCTCTGATGACAATGAGCGAAGACGCAGAACGAGACCAAATAGCTGACGGCGTTTGGTTGAAGCTTAGCAACAGGGACCTCCATAGCCCTCATCATCTCGTAGAACTCTGGAGCTATGAGATGTCCACCCTTGAGGTGAACTTCGTAGATGGTAATGAAGCCATTGGGCAGATTGCAAGCCCTCTTGTGTGCCTCTGGGACCACCATTGCCATGGAATTAGGAATGTCGTATTTTATTCGGATGGCCTCCATACCAGCCAATGTGACTGAAGAAATGAAGTCATGCACTCCTGGTACCATTATGGTTAAGGAAAAAATACAAAGGAAGGTGCCGGACCATAGTAATGGAAAACCCCAAGAAAATCCCTCCGAAGGAACCTAAAGAGTTCCAGGGCACGACATGGAATATGTAAATTGTGCGGAAGGCAAAGGACCGTATTTAAAACGTCAAGAAGACTTCGAAATTCAAAAAGGCATGCCCATCATTATCCTTGTCACGCGTCATCTCCCTATACACTGCCAATTAAAGTGGGCTTACGTTTCCAAGGAGGCATCGAACCGCTTTAAATGCGCACCCATTGCGCTTCAATTACAAAAACGGCGGCGCAGGTTAGGTACTCAGGCTCCAGAAAAAAATTTTGGACAACCCTCTTATAGAGATTATCATCAGCGAAGCGCCCGAGTACTTGTGCATGCACTCGAGGACATCGTCACTTGACCCACAAAAGTGGTCGAGAACTCGAAAGTTCACCGACATCATCACAAATTGTGCAAAGATGCTCAGAGTCCAAAAATCCTCTCGGGCATTTTGGGTCATGAACAAGCCTTTGGATGTCCACGGACATTATAATCCGCATACCTTGGGCTGCTATCTGCGAACACTAGCAAGAGAAAAATGCAAACATCAATTTCAAGCGAAAATTAAACAAAGCCACAAAAACGAAGGGACGAATGGACCTCTAATGGAAGTGACCTTCACATAAGATCTGTCCACGCCCCTTAGGCATACCAGAGAGGAGGAAATTCATACGATAAGTAAAAGGAGCAAAGGCAAAAATTACTGCTTTTATTAATCAAAGTTTTTTTACAATTTTCTTTATAAGTACGCGGCTTGCAATAGCAAAAGTATAAGAAAAAGACAGAAAATATAACACGAGGAATAAGCCCCGGACGGACTGCTCCGAATTCTTCGAGAATGATGGGGAAGAAACGGCTCATCGCCGGTAACCCAACAAGCCAAAACCACCGGAGCAGCCCTTCGCCTCCCATCCAGAGGTACAAACGATGGTTCAAGTGAAGTATAGACCATGAGCGGCTCGTCCCTCCAGAGTCAAGGCGTCCAACGACGGATCCACCATGATCTACTGCTATACAAGAGATCATACATTCTGGAGGGAGGCACACGACGACAGTAGAGTGGCCAAACCATCCTCACTAGTGTGAAAAATCGCTCATGATAGAGGTGTAAGGACAATCTTCATCAAAAGCTTCAAGTCTCCGGTTAGTCCACCCGATTCCTTCACGGATTCCCATTGGAAGCAGAGTAAGGCAAGGCCTTTACATCAACCGAGCGATGAACTACGCCGCTAGAGGAGACTGCCTATTTATAGGTAAGCTGGCTCCAAATCCGCATCGAACAAGACACAGTGAGCGTCACTCACAAGGAAGGAAAACGTGTGGTCCCAACGCAGCACAGTTATTGCAGCACCTGAAAAGTCTACCTGACTCCTTAGGAAGGCGCGACGGCCTAGGGAAGGTGCGGCACATAATAGGACAAAGTCGGAAGCATCTCAAGGCAGGCAGTGCGGCTGCTTGCTGGGCCAGAACGGGCATGCCAAGCCTCAACCACAAGTCGGCCTAGATACGAGGGGCTAGTGATGGGTACAAATTCCTATGGCCCACATTGAAGAGCCATTTCCGAGGAAATGGGCTTAGAGGCTACGAAGGCTTAGGAAGCCCAAGCACGTGGACCAGCCCGCGCGATGCAGTGGGCCCAAACGTCACTATGGGCCACAGGCCTATGATGGATTTTAGGCGCCGCTTGTCCTGAGGGTCTATGTGGGAGGTATTTAGCGGCTGGCCAGTCAAATTGCAGAAAGAATGATGATTTACGCAGCACGCAGCCAATAGAACGAACGTTACAGGAAGTAATTGTGCACGCAACCCACTTAATTGGACAAGAGGAACCCGCAGAGTTGGTGGCAGGTCTCCGGAACACGCTAGCGCCACATGGACGAATTTTAGAGGAAACTCAATCATTATAAAAACCTTAACTGCTCACCAAATGGGAGGGAGGACATTGATCTCCGCAATAACTCTTGCTGCCTTGGGCATAGAGAGAAAAAAAAAGTAAGGTAAGAGGGTTTGTGTTGTAAGAATGACTCTTTAAGTTTCCAAAGACTGAGTCCATGACTTGCCTCCCGTAAGTGCGTACTGTAAAATCTCTATACTAAACACAAAATAGTAGAAGTAGTTTTCGAACTAAAGTTCCGTGGTTTTCTCTTTTCATTCAAGAGAAGGTTTTCCACGTAAAAACTCCTGTATCATAGTCCTCGCCCCTTTTGTTGGTTTGGTCATTGTCACATCACTTGAGCTCCGTCCTCGTACTCTCCCAATTTCTGCGTACTCAAACATTCAGTGTTGCTGTCGGATCCTCGTTTTGACTAAAATAAGGATTCAAAAACGCAACAATTA
>JAODPA010054950.1:0-11406 GCA_025585075.1 Nepenthes mirabilis
GTTGACCGATTCTTCTGAAGAATTAACTTGAAGCTGCAGAAGAATTGGGTGAAATACTGGCTTTGTGGATATATAATCCAAGAATTTGGGTATTGTATATGCTGGAATATGTTAGGACTTAAATGTAATTCCATTTAGCTTTTTTTGTAGTTGATTCCATTGACTGTATATCTTAGCATCATGTCTCCGAAACAAAATTTAGCATAATAATGAGCAGTAGGGATTAGCAAAAGCAGTTAACTGTTACACACCTTTGACTCTGTTTTTAACACTAACTCGTAAACCAAAAGCAAATTTCATCACACTAATCTTATCCCCTACATTCCCACCCCCCTCAATTTTGGGACGAAACAACAGCTGTGGGTAAAAGAAAGACTCCCAAACAAGATTAACTGTTTTCTCACTTCTCTGAACCTTCACTTCCCTGCATTCTCTTCCCAAAGACACTGCTAGTCACAAGCCACGAGCTACCGAATATAGCCGCACACTTGCTTGTGCTCCAACGTCCACTGTTCGTCCGTTTTTGTCGCCGGCTTTTCTTTGACAAAAACAGGATCATGCATGAACTTTACGAAGAGCAAATTTGACATCTTACTTTGCCATGTGTCAAAGTTCGAACCGTACAAGCAAATCATTTTGCTTCCAACCTCCATCGCAGCTGGCAACAAGATCACCTTTCAAAGAACCTGTCTCTGATACCACTTATTGGCGTAAAACACGGAAGGTACGGTGACCGAGCGAACAAAGCTATCGGACAGCAACACAGAGCAGAGCTTTCGGACGGATAAGAGAAATAACGGTAGAAAAACAAGAGAGAACACACAAAATTTTAACGTGGAAAACCCTTCTTGGTTCAAGGGAAAAATCACAAAAGAATACACTATAAAAGGATTCTTTACAAGTGTTAGCTACACAAGCTCAAACAAAAGGAAAACAATCTCAAATGTACAATCTCTCTCTAAAAGTGTTTCTCACTCTATCTTTACAACAAAGCTTGCCCACAGCACTCTTAAGGCTCACTCCAAGACTGCTCTCAAAGACACGGCACAAGCACTCCAAAATCTCCCTTTTTCAGCACATGCTTCTCTTTGTGCATGCACACACGCCTTGTATATATACACAAATGGCCTAGTGGATAGCCGGCCACCCTACTGATGCTAGGGTGGCAGGGCCATGCCACCTAGGCCTGCCATGACAGGCGCACGCTTGTCATGCCAGAATGGCAGGCCTAACATTTGGGAAGTTGCAGCCACCTCATCATCCAATCAGAGTAGGTGACCAACCCACCTGTAAAACGCGGCTGCAGCAGGCCTATGAAGATAAAGTCAACGCCTACACTTCCAGGGTCCTCGTCCATATCCTCAACAACCTCTTGGATATGACGCATCTTTGAGTCCTCGTCTGCATAACAGACTTCCCGGACTAATCATCAAAGTCCTCCTCCATTTCTTCCAATGGAGTCTGCGGACATAAGTGCCACTCGAGAGTGACCCCAGCACTTTGTGCTTTGTGACGCGACCCTTCTGCTAGCTTTTATGACAGCATTAGAATTAAATGACGCCTTAAAACACTGTAAAGAATGATAAATGGTCAACGTCATTGGTCGTGCCTTAATGTCCCAACCTGCCAATTTCATTATTCCCTTTTTCATCTTATCCCACTGCCTCAAAGTCAACCGGAACTTTAAAACAGGTTTCCAAAACAATAGTTCATTTCCTCCTGCCGGAAAGGGATTAGGAAAATGAGAAATCCTTCGTTAAAGTTCAATCCAGTCCTCCATTAAAGTTCAATCCTTGTTGCCTGAGATGTCTGTATATTCGAACCGTGTTTGCCGATTTCATACTTCATAAATAATGGTCGGCATTAGATCTTTTTATTAAAGTTATACAATTTAATAAGAGCTAAAAATCAGATAAATATTTAAATTATCTTAAATTAATATCTGATCAAGACAAGTGTACTCATACTATTTTTATTCTCTCTTTTGATTTTTATTCGTTTTCTCTTGGATATTTTCATTTCGGTATCCACCCAAAACGTATATTTCGTGAAACTCATGATCCTAATATAATTTATTTACTGTTTGATATCCGATTTTCTCATATTTCGCGCGGATTTGACTTCGCCAAAACCCTAACCCATGCCCGACGTGTAATTACCAGTTTATTTTGATTCCCATGCATGATTTGGCTTTAATTATGATTACCCCATGTTTTGAATGTAAGCAATTATCAATTCAGTGTCTGATTTCCAAGTTTTGACCTGTTTGGAGCATCCGGGAACCCTAGTCCACATGCGGTCACTGTTCACTTGAGACTAATGAGTATTTTTACATGTTTTCACTTTGTTTAATTGTTCTTCAAGTTATGCATATTTGCCTACGCTTGATTGTGTATCCCAGAAAATATTATTGTTAAGAAATTATGAAGATAATCATTATCCGAAAGCCCTAAAGTCGAATTGGGCTCACAGTGGTAAGAATTTCTACCTTTCCTATATTATGTGATGCTTATGTATAAAATTTAAGTCGTGAGAATATTTAAATTCGAAAGTGTTGGGTCCCAATATAAAGGCCCATAAAACGCGGCCCAAAGAAAGGGCCCAAGTGATAAAAGCCCAGAGATACGTCCACGAGCCAAGAGGACAGACTGGCCCAAGAGGCCAAAAAGCCCCAATTTAGTCCTATAAGCTGGACTAAGCTGATAAGCTTGAGAACACAGGCTAGTGTCCCAAAAGCTAAAGTTACGACAAAGGTCCGAGAGGTCCCAGAAGCTCGAGGACACCGCGAATAGAGGACGACATCCAGGCCTCAGAACAGTCCGAGAAGTCAAGAAAAGACCCGAGAACCCTCCCCAAAGGACCAAATATCCTCCGAAAGACATTCTCCAAGAGCTGCCTTCTTCAACGAGTCTGCGAACTCATAAAGAGACAAGGCACGCCACTCAGAGACGAGGACTCTGACACACACGGCCGAGAATGCTAGCTAAGCAACTTCGCTGTTTTCCAAGGAACTTGTGACTACTACGAGACGCCACCTCCAAGGAGCACGCCTAGTCAAATCAAGACTGACGCCTAGAGTCTACGTCCCTGACATGCTTAGGCCCTACCAGTGGCGCCAGCGGTGCCAGCAGCGTACCTCTCTACACACGCCATCATTCCTGACATGGACAGCAGGCCAGGTGGACGGCTCCCTTATGCACTTGGCATGATCAATAGGATAATGGGTAGCCTCTCGGCCACACGCCAGCTGCCACGTGTCATCTCCCTAATGGTACAACTTCTCCTATAAATACCCAGCAAAGACTCTTGCCTTAGAACTCTTCTTCCATCCTCTTTCCCAGAAGAAAAAAGGAGAAATAGGAAGACTCAGAAGCTTTCAAATGAGAAAGCCCTCAAAAGAATAGAGATTAAGTAGAGAGAAATGGAAGATACTCCCAATTCTTGTACTTTGTAAAGACTTTCACCCATAGTGAAGCATTTCTAAAGGCCCAGAGCCTTGTGGTTTTTCTTCCTCATTTAAGGGGAAGCTTTCCACTTAAAATTCGATTTTAATCTCTTTCTCTCTACATCTTGCAATCCCAAACATTTGTGTTGCACGTGACTCTGAGTTCCGAAACGCAACATTGGCACCGTCTGTAGGAACGTGACAAAAAGCTCACAGCTTCCTACCCTTCCACAACAACAAGCGCTCTGAAGATGATGAGTAGGCAAGACAGTACGTCTACCTGGGAGATGGGACCCTTTGATAGGTGCCTCCCATCAGGCGGCATGATGAGTAGCGATCCCGGTACTAGCGTGCGCAAGCTGGTGAAGAAAGTGGACAGTCTCTCAAGAGCAGTCCGTACCCTCCGTGAAAGGGTGTACGAGCAGTCCAGGGGGACATACCCCAAACGTTTGCGTTCGGCAGCGCCCCATGAGCAACAAGCTACGCGAGCTCCTGGGGAGTTGAAGGATTACCTCAACAAAAAGAAGTCCATGACGCAGGCCCCGACGAAGCGGGGGCTCAAGAGGCTTTAGAAGACGGTCTTCGGACCCAAGACCGGCGAAGCAAGCCAGCCGGGAGGAAGAGAAGACCCCCTGCCCCAGAGGGCAGGGGAAGAAAAAAGAAGGGCTGGCACCCAACTAAAGGCCCAGGGACCGTCCGGGCACAACGAGCCCGAACGGATGGTCCTTAGAGGAGACGGTCCATCAGGCCCACCTTCCCTCACTGAGTCCCTCACCAACATCTTGAGGCAGATCCGGGACGAAAAGTTCTTGAGATGGCCCAAGGCGTTGATGAACCTAGAAGGGGGGACTAGTTGGAATACTGCCATTACCACTATAGCCGCGGCCATGACACCGAGGACTGCAGAAAGCTCCAGGCGGAAGTTGAGATGCTGGTAATGGAAGGCTATCTCGACAGTTTCCTGCCACGACCCGGGCATGGCCCTGGAGCAGTAGGACGCAGCCGGTCACGCCGTTCAAAAGGCAATGCTATAATGAGCACGGAACACGCCTGACCATCGACTGGGGGGTTGCACGCGCCAACTCTATAAAGGCCACGACCAGCGACAGAGCAATAAGAGAGAAGCCAAGGCCTAAGCATACGCTAACTAGGGCTCAGGGGACTAATGTAACGTGAGGATTTAAAATGGCCCTAGAGGCCACATAATGTAACACGTATACATAAAGAAAAGTGTCCATTCATTATGTCTATTATGATATATTCTCACGCTCCCTCATCAGCATCAAGGCAACTCACAACTCAAAGTAAAAACTTGGCTCTGCCCGAGCGACCCCAGAGGTCGAATTCTAAAGACTCGGCTGTGCCCGAGCGGCCCTAGAGGTCAAACTCCAAAAACTCGACTGTGCCCGAGCAGCCCCAGAGGTCGAATTCAAAAAACTCGGCTGTGCCCGAGCGGCCCCAGAGGTCGTACTTTAAAAACTCGACCGTGTCTGAGCAGCCCTAGAGGTCGTATTGTTAAAACTCGGTCCCATCCGAGCGACCCTAGAGGTCGAATTCTGACAACTACATCCAACGCCAAAGAACCTGAGAGGTTTAAAGGCTAGAGAACCTTAAAAGGATCACGCATTAGGCTAAGGGCATGACACCTAGCAACACGCTATATAAAAAAAACTCGGTCCTTCCCGAGCGGCTCCACAGGTCATATTATAAAAACTCGATTCCATCCGAGTATCCCAGAAGATCGATCTCCAACGACTTCGTGCAAAGCCATGCGATCCAAGAAGTCAGAAGGCAGCACAATCCTTGAAGGCAAATGCTCAAAGCTAAAGACGAGGCGCTGTGTATCACGTCACAAAAAAAAACACTTGTACAAACATGGCAAAAAAGTCCAAAACACAGATTTCCTTTATAAAGAAAAATTTGTGTACAATGACTGTGACAAAGAAAGAAAAAAGACAATGTGTCACGGGAGTCCCTCTTGGCTCCCCTGTCCTTGAGCCTCCTGAGCTCCAGAAGGCCCTGCCTGGTCCGCCGAATCTGGCTCCTCGGGCGTAAGAGGTTCACCTTTAGGCCCTGCCTGAGAGGACCCAGGGAAAGGCCTCCCAACAATGCCGTATAAGTCTCCTGCGCTTAAGGCACCGGCGTTCCTGGGATCGAGGACTGCAGCAGGGAACTGTGGATGAATCAGTCGCAGCACTCGGCGGCACATGCGAATGCCCTCCTAGTACTTGCTCTCTAATAATAGACCGATCTCCGTAGTCTGCATGGACGTCCTCAACCTATCGCCCTGTCGAACAACTCTCTCCCGGAGAAGCTCCTGCTGAAGCCGCTGGAGCTTGACAGTATCCTCCAAAGAGGCAATTTTCCTCTCTGCTTCAACCAGCTTCGCTTCAGCCCGCTGCGTAGCTTCGTCAGCAGCCCTCAGTGACTCCATCTCCGAGCGGGACTGGGCTACCTCTCCCACCAGCTCACTAAGGCTTCCAATCAGACCTTGGAGCTGCAAACAGGAAAGCCCATCAAGACACAGGCAGTTGGGAGTAATGCGAAAGAAGAAACAATGGGTTACCTTAGAAACGAGAGGATCATGCCCCGGGCCACATTCCCTAGGGGCCTCAGACACCTGCGGGCCATGCTCAGGCATCCCAGATGCCTCCTCAGGCACAGGCACCACTGATGCCTTCTCAGGCACAGGCTCCTTAGCTATAAAAGGCACCAAGGAACCAGCCCCAATATCAGCATCTCCTAGGAGCTCAGGCAACCGTTCAGCTTGGACTGCTATGGGATGCTCAGAAGGATCAAGGGACATTAGGTCAGCGATGCCTTAAATGAGATAAATATTTAAATTATCTTAAATTAATATGCATTAAATGACATAAATAATTTTTCATTTGAGTACTTGTTAGCGAAATCCATACATATTTTGACTAACTCTTTACTTACATCGATCCTTATTAAAATGTGAAAGTACATCTGATTTTATAAATATGAGATAGGTATAAGTAAACTCCTACTTTTTTTTGTTAAGATGTCCTAATTAAACACTTCCCTTATTCATTTTTTTCCGATTATAATAATAAATAACCATATAATTCTTAATATATTAGGATGGTTTTAGATAATTAGCCAATTTATGCAGCAGTCTGAACATTTGGTTGCCATGGGCTTTAGTATTTTATATCCAGCAGGTACTTGGTATGGGAAAGTGATTTAGTAGTCTAAAGACTATTTAAACACACCAAAGCATCATCTTTTTTTTTCTTTTTTTTTTTTTGGGTTACAAGTATCATCTTGTCAATCCAAGTTATTTATTAAACACTTTGAGAATGAAAAGGATGATCAAATTGACCTAATTTTTTACATAAGATAAAATTAGTACAAAATAAAATTGAAATAAAATAAAAGGGGAGAAATTTCTTGATATAGTTTTTTATAAGAACGGCAGAAATACGCCGGCCTAAAAGGACGATCAACCTGAAAAAAGTACGGCCCGTTGGCTCAAAGGACGGTCAATGTCTCAGTTGACCAAAGGTGATCTTCAGTCGGTTGGATAAAACCCAAACCGAATAGGGCCCAAGCTGCACAACCCACAACGTGGTTCCAGTGCATGATAGTTCACTTGCCTTAATTACTCAAGAACTAAAATATTTCTCCGGATCATAATCTCTCCTGAAAAGGAAGTTTCCAACTCAACGTATCTCCCATGATAGAAACTTTAACATTTACCGCATGTAGTATATACACATAAAAAGAATGAATCCCTCTAACAGATCATGGTTGCCATAAATGGCACCAACAACCCCTCGTCGGCTGAAAAAAATCTTCTCTAGGCAGTAGGCCACCAACCTTGCCGCTCAAGCATGGTTGGGAGGATTTCGGGGCTATAAAAGGTCCTCGAGACAGATTCCAAAGGCAGATTTTCTTCAACACTCAAAACTAATACTGATGATCCAACATTTTCAAAACTCATTGACAACTCTACAAGACACAAAAGCCGCTGTCCACATGTGCACTACAACAAAAAGCTGCTCTACGTCGAGCACGACCTCCAAGTTAGACTCACAAATTTCCTTCTCTGCATTATTTCCTATAAATTCTACTTTTGCATTCTTTATTTCGGAAAAAGGATTACTGATTTGAACGTAAGCGAATAAACGATAGAGCGAGTTCCACCGTTTTTTCTCTGATGTCTTGCCTTTTGTTATGATGTGTAAAATTCAAATCAAAAAGTACAGAGATTAGGGTCCACTTCCGCTTGAACCAGAGATCCAATTGTACCGGAATTCATAGATGACTCGAATGTAGAACGCATTAATTTTTATTTTAATATTGGTAAATTAGTGATTTTAAAACTGAATTTATAAATTAAAATTTAGACAGTACATTTGAGCTTATGTATTTATCAAGCTGTTGGGGCACATACATGAAATAAGTGTATAATAATGGTACGGTACGAGGTAAGAATATTATAAGCTCCAAATATTTATTATGCTGCTGTTGAGGTGACATTATGTTGGCAACTTGTTTGGTTGCCTCCAAATTAATGGACTTGTTCTCAGTTTGATGCCCTTTGTGGGTCACATGTGCTCTCGTGATCTCTCTCTATCTCATCTGCTAAAACTTGAGAAGAAATCATTCTGTATAAATCCGTTAAATAAAATAAATTAATATGATATTATTATCGTAAGCATTCCAAAAGTATAATTATAACACTATTTATATTTTTTACGTTAATAACAAAACCATAGATTTTTAAGTTGAGAAAACTTTACTAGTTAATTAATCTAACAATTTATAGTCTTTGTTGCTGGGTTTTAAATTGAACTGTAATTTTACATAGGTTCTGATATTCTTAAAAGTAATTTTATTTTTATATAAATTGCGATTAGATTTTAAGTTATGTTTATTAATGTTCAATCTAAGATCATAACCTAGACTATTCTAGTAAAAAAATGTTGTAAGTTGGTTAATTAATTATCCGGGAGCAGAGAACTGGAGGAGGGAAGAAAAGTAGGAGTACATGCAAGACCCCTTTTCCACTTGGGGGCAGAAAGATGTACACCTAAAGCAATGACAATGTGGCGGTCGTGGGTGGAGGAGAGGCGGCATCAGGGCACAGTGGCAGGCTGTAGGCCGCGCATACGAAAATGGCTAATCCGGCTTAAGCGACAACTTTCTTTTAGTCTCTACAGGCTCTGCTTGCTGGGTCTATCAATTCTACGCTCTCTTTCTCTAACTATGAATTTATTCCTCCCTGTTACTTCTGTAACTTCCTTCTTTACCCATGGCTCCCTCCCCTTGTCTCTCTCTCTCTCGCGCTCTTACAATACATTACAGCTTCCTAGACCCTATTTTGAACACGAATAACTGTAAGGAGGTGAGCTCTGCCGCAAATTATAAAAGATGTGATACTTATGTAACCGAAAAAACGATGTGATGCTTTCGTCCAGACTTTAAAATGCATCCAAATATTGAATTCTTAAATCTTACGATGAAGACTATGCTAATTTACTCCTCAAACGACATGTCAAATCAAAAATTTCTGAAACATTTCATCCTTAGCATAGTTTCGGGATGACTAAATTTTAATTAATTGCAAGATAAATGCTTTCGGGGGGAAAACTACTAATTTTTCCTCCTGGCGACTGGGGCTGGATTGCCGTCAAAAAGTTCTTCAATGGCCGCCTCGATATCTTCGGACTGATACTTTATGTACTTCTCCTCTTGTCTTCCTGCGGTGAGATAGTGGCCAAACTTGGCCAGGAATGATCGGTAAGCCGGAATCATCACGGCGGATATGGAAACCCGAAGCTCCGACTGGAGCTGCTCATCGTTCACCACCCAGGTGCTCTGCGTCTTGTGGATATCATCAAACAATTGATTGAAATTCTTGAACCGTTCTTTCAATGTAGGCTTGTGCACCTTCCCGTTCACCTGCAACCCTTCGTAGCTCAGACATTGCAGCGCCTTACTCCACGTCTCACGCTGGTAGTTCTTGTGGTAACCTCTTAACTCCGACGACCGCTTCCTCAGCGAGCTGTCCCCCAACAGCTCGTGAATCTCCGTTGATTCTTTGATCTTCTGCAGTATGTATCTGCCGTTGTTCATCATGAATATATACCGGAGGGACGGATCTTTGTACAGTTTGGACTTGACCTCCAGATTTGCATCCAATAGCTCCATCACCGACGTCATTTTCTCTGCGAATGGTGATATCTTGACCACCTGCTGGTTGTTATTATTTCTGTTGACGTCGTCCTCGTCTGGATCATTCCGTTTCTCACCCGTAGCTAACAAGTATTCCTTTGATTGCTCGGATCTCTGATGGTGCTGAGAGAATACTTGATCTAACGCGTCCTTGAAGTCACAGGCGTACCTCAAATAATTCATGGTGTAGCGAGTCAAGGGATGAACCGAGCCGGTTGGGACTGGATTCCCTGCAACATCACTCCTGATTGAGTTCTCTAGATCATAGAATATGCACACCGCTGCTTCTCCCAACCGGTGCCTTACTGCTGAGATGTCACTC
This sequence comes from Nepenthes mirabilis, assembly GCA_025585075.1. NCBI lineage: Eukaryota > Viridiplantae > Streptophyta > Magnoliopsida > Caryophyllales > Nepenthaceae > Nepenthes > Nepenthes mirabilis. Next base: position 9,972 of record JAODPA010054950.1, read on the forward strand.
CTTAATTCATCTGCGTATTCCTTGGTGTACAATGAATCGTCGAATGCTGAGATTAATTCGGTCAGTGTCTCGTAAATGTCCAGGACCTTGAAGAGCCTCTCGGCAGAACGCTTGGTCATTGCAATGGCTTCTGCGAAATTGAGGAATAATAAGATCACCGCCGTGGCGAGGTTGGTGCTCATCTCTTCCCCGATTGAAGGAAAGTCGCAGAAGATGGAGCAGCAGAGCTTTGTCTCTCCAGGTAATATGACCTTAGCGGAGTACTTGACAACTTTGATCCATGTTGCCATGTGTCCCTCTAGCGCTTCCCAGTGCATCTTTTGAACTTCGTCTATGCTTATCTTCTCAAAGCCTTGCTGTTTCATTGCTTCTTTGAATGCTTTTCGTCTCAATATGGAGTAAACCTGGCAGCACTCTGTTCCGAACCCTGCAGAGATCATTAAGGATGCAATGTTCTTCATCCTAGAGATGGCTTCGTCAGAGATTGCAGGGAACAATTCCTCTTCAGCAGGAATCTTGGTTTCGGGGTCCGTTGATGCGTTCTGTTTGGATTGTTGGCGGTTCCATTTGGAGGATGACAACTGTTTGGATGTCGATTTCTGATTGTTAGGCTCTGAAGCGTTGGCATTAGAAGAGCTAATAGAACCTTCTAGAAAAATCTGAAGCTCCTCCTCCATGAACATCATTGCCCGCTGAAGAACCACGCTCGTCTTGCTACTCAGCGATTTGGCCGACCCTGATGAAAGTTCACCTAGCAATTTCGTCAATTTGGATATTCGACTCACCGCATCCATCAGAATAGAATCTTGATCTGAATTCTGGCCAAACTTGAACGATCCAGATTCGTACTCGTCAATCCTTGATTGAACCATCTGAGCAAATGTTTCCACCCTAGTGCCAGGGATCTCTAGTGGATTTGATTTGTCCGCAATGGATGAGAGGCTCGAAATGAGGCGATCAATCTCATCAACATCATCGAAGCTAGGTTCCTGACGATCAAGCCACAAAGAGGACTCAACCACATTGGCATTTTCTCCTCCATGATCATCCATGGCCTGTATTTGTTGATCGCTGGACTGAATTTTTCGAAGATCTAAAATATACGGCAAAGCTTCGATTCTCTTGTCAACCATTTCAGCGGATAAACTATCGGATTTCTCCATAGGTTCATCGCCATTCTTAAATTTGTCAAAATTGCTAATGAAATCATCATGATTATCATTAAAATTATCCGATTTTTCAATAATAGGATCGTTATTGCGGTTGAAGTTGTTGGAATTTTCAAGTTGATGATCAGGACGATAATCGTTGATTCTTGCTTTCTCAGAAGAAGTAGACAGATTATTCTCCATTTGTAGATCGAGGATCCCTGTGCCTGAATATATATTAGCGTATGTGGAAAAAGAGAAAAGGAGGTGATGGAAGAATCACAGCG
>JAODPA010054960.1:0-11403 GCA_025585075.1 Nepenthes mirabilis
GCTTTGGGAAGGATGAATATGGAAGCCCAATAATTATGGATTGTGGATAAAATGGATGAACCTGGTGTGGAGATAAACCTTGAAGCGAAGAGTAAGAAGGTTATCCATTTATAGCCACAGTAGAAAGATATCAAGCTCCCAGTGAAAGGACGTATCCACCAATTATTGGCAAGGAATCGGTGCCAAGCCTCAATTTAGAGCAAAATCATTTCAAATAGAGTATTGAATCCCTACGCCATCGTACAGAAGGTTGTAAGGCACCCAAGGAAGGGGGGATAACTCTCAGGAACTAGTGAGTAGGGTGTCTTAGGAAGAGACGTCTAAGCAGGCTCAGTAGGTAATGTCCTATCATCTGATATGCTGGAGACTAGAAAGGCCCAGTTCCCCAGCATGGGGGGCTAATGATGGGTCCAGCCACAACATAGGCTGATCCAATCATAACAAGGGTCGACATGATTGCCAGCCCATTAGCTAGCGAAGCTCAACACAAAATAGGACCCAGGAACCATCCAATCAGCCGATGAAGGGCTAGTGGCCTAGAGTCAAGGGATAGCCTCTACAGATGAGCCAATCACAACAAAGTCCACCATCCACCTCAGCGATAGCAATTTAGCAATGCCAAAGATGTCGGCGCAATAGGTTTCAACTAATGGTGATGGCGGTCAATCATGGGGAATCGCCATGCCAACCAACAAACGATAGCCTAGCCAAACCACATGAGAAGCAACTTGGCCCTTGTTGGCCATCATCAGCTGCGGTCATATCAACACCACAATATGATATTTGACACAGTGGCTCCCGTCAATGCCCTAACGCCAATGAATCTTGCTGGAATACCTGTCATTTATTTTGGCATCAAAACCTTTTTCTTTTTTTGGTAAGTAATTAATAGTATTAAAATGTAAATAAACTGTACAAAGATCTATGTTTTTACCCAGTGTTTTACCGACTTGGAAAAAGAGACATAGAAAGAGGGAAAACCTGAAAAAGCAAGACGCAGGAGTCTTAAATAAAATATTACACAGATAGAATCAGCCATTGGGGCTCAAAACCACAATTGCCAGCAGTACTGAACAGGAGGACGCTACTTCAGCACTAGGCGAACCATGCCACGTCAGCATATCCACATGTAAAGAGCAAGGGAGCAAAGGAGCATAAGCCACTCCGTCCACCTTTTGGTGAAGCAATGGAACTTCGGAAATGATCGCAAAGAGGTCACTCCGGCCAAGAAGATCCATTCTGTCCAAGAGGAGCATCAAGCACTTCGGCCAACAAGGCGCACAAATCACTCCGTCCTTCCTATTGGAGAAGCAAAGGGACTCCGGAATGTTCGCAAGTTGGACACTCCAGATTTTTGAACACCCGATAAAGCTGTTCTGGCTTTAGGAGCTCCGGATAAAAGGAAGCACTCCAGCAAAGCTCGAACAAATACGCACTCCGGATTCCGGAGTCCACGAGAGCGCCGGATAAAACAGCGAACAAAAAGACACTCCGGAATCCGGAGTTCATAGAACAGCAACTGAAGCCGCCAACTTTTTTTTTTTTGAAGGAAAAACCCGGAACTGGAGTTCTCAGAAGCAAAAGCACTCCAGAAACCAGAGTCCTCAAAGCCAAGACAAAACCTTTTTTTTTTGAAGCACAGAAAGAAGGAAGGAAAAACACTCCGGAAACGGAGTCCTCAAAAGCAAAGGCACTCCAGAAACCGGAGTCCTCAAAAGCAAAGGCACTCCAGAAACCGGAGTCCTCAAGCCGGATCCAAAGTCCTCAGAAGCAGCAGCAAAGGCACTCCAAAAACCGGAGTTCTCGAAAGCGCCGTATAAAGAATCGCACAAAACACTTCGGAAACCGGAGTACACAAAACCAAGGACAAGACCTTTTTTTAGAAGCACAGAAAGAAGGAACTGAAGTCCACAAAGCAAAAGCACTCCGGAAGCCAGAGTCCAACAAGCGCCGGAAACTGCAGCGCACAAAACACTCCGGAAACCGGAGTTCACAAAAGCAAGGACAAAAAATTTTTTTTTTGAAGCACAGAAGGAACCGAAGTCCTCAAAGAAAAAACACTCCGAAAACCGGAGCCCAACAAGCGCTGGAAACAGCAGCTCACAAAATACTCCGTAATCCGGAGTTCACAAAAGCGAGGACAGAGTTTTTTTTTTGAAGCACAAAAAGAAGGAACTGAAATCCTCAAAGCAAAAGCACTCCGGAAACCGGAGTCCAACAAGCGCTGAAAACAGCAGCGCACAAAACACTCCGAAATCCGGAGTTCACAAAAGCGAGGACAGAGTTTTTTTTTTTTAACTAAAAGCTAAGAAGGAAGCACTCCAGATCCGGAGTCCTCAAAATCAAGGAAGAGAATAAACTTCGGAATCCTGAGACCTCAACCACAATCAACTCCGGAATCAGGCCACAACGACCAAATATCAACCGGAAAACTAGTCATCTGAGTGCAAGTTGGAGCAAGGAATGTTCCATCTTTCCAAAATTCGCCTGTCCTGCATAGTACCTGCACTATGAGATACCTCAATCTTCCCTCTGACTGCCGTAGAAATCTGGGTAACCATTTGGGTTGCATTAAGATTCCTTGAACCCTTAAACATACGATGGTTCCTCTCCTTCTAGATGAAATAGACGGAAGCAGCAAGAGTGAGGCGAAATGAATATGCTTTGAGATTTTTGCCTTTCCACCGTTTAGCTGCCCACAAGATGTTTGAATTCCAATTTGGGTGGGGCCATCTACACCCGGCTTTGTGGCGCATTTGCCGCCAGACAGACGAGGAAAAAGGGCAATTAAAGAAAAGGTGATCATCACTTTCCCTTCCGGAGGAGCAGAGTATACATAACGCAGGGATGTGAAGGTAATTGCCAATCCTGTCGAGAGTGCTAAGCCTCTGGCGGATCGCCAGCCAGAGAATAAAGGTATGAGCTGGGATTGACATCGAGCCCCAGACAAGGCAGTACCACTCCACCACACCTTTCGGCTCTCGGAAAAGCCCATAGGCAGATTTTGAAGAGAATACCCCACTACGGTCGGCAGTCCAGACTACCACATCATTGCGAGTAGGGTCAGGGAGGTATGAAGGCATGTTCTCCAAGATCCTGTCAACCTCCATATCAAAAGGGTTTGGCCAAAACCAAGCCCCGTTTCTGATGATTTCTTTGACCTTAGCATCCAAAGGCAAACCAGTGATACACCTGATTCTCTCGTTAAATCTTTCCTGAAGCGGACCTAAAGGGTGCCAATGATCAAGCCAGAGGAATGTGTCACCACCATTACCAATATGATGCCGGATCTTACTGCGGAGAGTAACCTGGAGCTTCATTAGCTTTTTCCAACTCCAAGGGGCAGCATCCGAAACTTTGATAGTCCAGATGCAGCGGTCTTTGATACGATGACCGTAACTCCAAGCGACCCAGATGGAATTCGGGTCCTTAGTGATAATCCTCTAGAAATACCGAGCCAACAGAGCTTTATTAGATGCAATCATATTTTTGATTCCAAGACCGCCTTCCTCTTTTGGAGAACACACATCCGACCAAGCAACCTTTGCAGATGTTCGATCAGCTGAGGAATCGTGCCCCAGAAAAGTACGAAGGGATTTTTCAATGCATTTCAAGATGGCTTTGGGCAATATGAATAGGGAGGCCCAGTAATTATGGATTGTGGATAAGATGGATGAAATTAGTTGAAGTCTGCCGGCAAACGAGAGCCAGCGATTCTTCCAAGAAGAAATTCGAGTCTGGACTCTATCAAGAAGCGGTTTGCACTCAGAAATAGAGAGTTTAGTGGTTATGAGGGGGACGCCGAGGTATTTGACAGGAAGGGCACCCACTCTAAATCCAAGAATGTCACGAATTCCCCTAATGATGGTCTCACTTGAAGAGCAACAATAGATCGCACTTTTATCAGGGTTAGGAGTAAGCCCAGATAAAAAACTGAAAGTTTTGAGACTCTCGTGTAATGCTTAGATGGATTTGCAGTCTGCTTTGGAGAAAAGGAGAAGGTCGTCCGCAAACCCAAGCATCACAGTTCTAGTTATTGCACATTTCCAATGGAACTGAAATGCGGATTGGTCTGGGTCGTCCTCTCCAGAATACCATTAAGAACTTCCATCCCTAGTACAAAGAGATAGGGCAAAAGGGGATCCCCTTGTCTAAGCCCTTTGGCCCCCCGAAAAAAACCCACCGACTCACCATTGAGGCAAATGGAATACGATGTAGTGAAAATGCATTGGCTAATCCAATTGGTCACCATAGGGGAAAATTCATTAGATCGAGGACCGCCAAGATGAAGTCCCAATGGATGGAATCATAAGCCTTCATCAAATCCACCTTAATCGCACAGCGAGGGACTCCCTTGTTTAAGTGGTATTTATGAAGTAATTCTTGTGCAAGCAAAATATTATCTCCAATGTTCCTACTAGGCACGAAGGCAGTTTGACATTTAGCAACCAGGTAAGGAAACGAAGGTTTAATGCGGGTGACAATAACCTTGGACATGATCTTGTATAAAACATTACAGCAAGCAATGGGCCGGAAATTTGAGACCTTGGACGGCGATTTGATTTTCGGAATTAAGCACAGTAAGGTCGCGTTTAATTGCTTTAACATTTTCCCATGATGGAAGAAGTTTTGGATAGCTTCAGTAATTGAAGGCCCAATTTCGTTCCATACAGCTTTAAAAAATTTGGCAGAAAAACCGTCCGGCCCTAGAGCTTTATTGTCATCAATGGAGTACAAGGCCAGCCGAACCTCCTCTTCAGAGATGGGCCTACACATCTCCTGCCGGAGTTCCTCAGGGATGGAGTGAAGAATGAAAGGCCAGAGTCGCTCTTTGAGGAACGGCCCGTTTGTTCTGCCCGTACCCAGGAGCTTTGAGAAGTGATCAATGAAAAGATGCTGGACTTCCTCCAGGCTACACGAGACAGATCCATCGTCTTTAGTTAAAGAGAGGATACGATTCGTGTTTCGATTACCAGTAATTGATTGGAAAAAGTATTTTGTACACTGATCGCCGTTCCTGAGCCATCGGATTTTCGCTTTTTGTTGAAGTAAATCGAGTTCATTTCTGATCGCACAACGATACTCAGATAAAAGGCGCTCTTCCTCATAAACCCCAGGAGGAGGGACATCATACGGGGCATTCCTTTGCCACTCCTCAAGGGCCTCTCTCGTACGAGTGACGGCTTCGGAAACATTCCCCAGGCTACGATTAAGCTCTTTAACTCTCTCCTTGACAAGCCTCAATTTTGAAACCACCCGGAACATGGGAACACCCTGAATCGGAATGTTTCAACAGTTCCGGATAATAGGAATGAACCTAGGGTGACAGGTGAGAAAGTTGTTGAAACGGAAGCATCCAGCTTTGAATGGCCTCATAGTGACAGGGGACAAAAAACAGGGAGAGTGGTCCGAGAGGCGGGGTGGTGGAAGGAGGCCTTGTAGTGGAAAACCGACAACCAGGGACCATTAACCACCACTCTGTCAAGTTTACGGAAGATGCAGGATCCTGGGTCCCTACCATCATTCCAAGTGAAAAAAACACCATCATAACTCAGATCATGGAGATCATAGTCATTGAGGCACTTGTCAAGGTCCTTAGCACTGTTACCATGCCAGCAACCCCCTAAATTTTCAGAAGGCGTTCTGATAGCATTGAAATCGCCCAAAACAACCCATGGATTACCTGATGTGAGGGTGTGGATGGAGCGAAGGTTATCCCAGAGGGTCCTCCTAAGAATTTCAGAGTTGGACCCGTAAATGAATGTAATGAAAAAGGATGAATTATTGCTTCTAGTAACAGCTCTGCAGTGCATGAATTGGTCAGATTTGGACAGAATGCCTAAATCGACAATGGAAACATCCCATCCAATCCAAATGCGACCAGAAGGGTTTTCCGAATAGTTCATCTCCCACTTCCAAGAAGGCATCAGCATATTTGAAATATGAGATGACTTATTTTCTTTGACCCTAGTCTCCATAAGGCCAAATATAGAGATTCGGGAAGTCCGAATGACATTCTTGACTTCATGGGATTTGATTGCCCCATTAAGTCCACGGACATTCCAACAAGCGATGTTAACCATGAGGCAATGGGGAAGGGGGTTTTTTCTTCTTAGGCCCCCTAGTTTTGTTCGCTTGCGACATCACCAGAGGAGTCTCGCCGTCCTTGGCAGCAAGGACGGGAGTAAGGCTTTCAGTGTGGAGGGAAGAAACATCCACACTCAATGTCGATGGAATACGCCGGGCCACTCTACGAGAGCTTCTTGGTATAGAAGGGTTGCAAGTGTTGGAGGAACTTGGAGGCTCCCCCTCCATCTGGTCACCTTCCGGAGGGGTAGTATCACTATTAAGGCTTCTCAAGACGTTGTCACTGCTCACATGGCCATCGTCTTCAATTTCCTAGGTAGACTCACTCCGATTCACCCGCTCCAAATCAGTGGGGTTCGAAATCCTCAGATCAGTCTCCACACCGTTCATAGTGGGGCCTAGATCTGGTTCAGCATTATTAAAGGCATCATTTTTCTCACCCCCATCAGAAGGATCTGAAGGGGTGTCATTTTCTGAGCATTGTAATGCCGCAAAAGAATTGGAGTCCAGCACAGGTCCAGTAGGCACAATGGCAAGATGAGGTTTGCTTTTAACCCTCCAGGGACCTTTCCCCCCGTGAATACCGCCATTTGGTGCCAAAGGGGTCTGGCGCCTAATTGGTTTGTTTTGAGGGGGGATCTTATTCTGACTCCTATGGTGCTTCCCATTCAAATCAGAGTCACATTGTCCAGGTTTCCAAGGATATTCAACTGTCACATCGACCCCTAAGGAATCTCCCGGGCGATTCCCAAGCTTTACTCTGATTTTCTCAGGCAAAACGGATGCTGCTGTGATTTCAACACGAATTCAAGCTACCCGTAATCTGTCCCGTTTGGCAGTAGCGGGATCCATCCGGAGGGGGATCCCTATAGCACTTGCTATCCAGCTAAGCCCCATGGCGGTCCAAAATTGGACCGGGACATCCTTTAGGTGAACCCAAATCGGGAATGTCTTGTGGTCCTCCTTAGAGAGGACCATATCCGGCATCCATTTCTTTAAGAAGAAAGGACGTCCAGCAAAATTCCAAGGGCCATGATTCAGGCACTCTTGCATTTGAACTTCATTTGCAAGACGGAATAGAAAAAACCATTTTCCATTTTGGCGACATGAGAAATCCCAAATTTAGCCCAAATCTTATGGGCAATATGATTGACCACAAAGAAATTTAGGGGGGATTCGTAGAAATATCCCACAAGGGAGTCCCTCCACTTAACTTCTCCTTGCTGAATAACCTCAGCAGGGGGAAAAAGTTCCAAAACATGGCCATTAGGGCTAGGGGGAGGGAAATATTTAAGAGGGGTACCTGCATCCATGGAGTCCTTGGAAACAATAGCTGCCCACGACACCGGGCCCAGTGAATCCGTCTTCTCAGGCGCAGACGACGGAGCATGAACTGTGCTCGGCGGAGGGCCAGAGCAACGCTCAGATACGATATCAGGGGCGGCGGCCTCAGCCGGGAGTGATGCAGTAACAGAAGCAAGGGGGGAAGAAGCACTCACAGGCCCGAAATCAACAGAAGGTCCGGCCCCCTGAGAAAGAACACCCAGAACCCTAGTGGGAGAGGCTGAAGGAGAAGATGAACGGATAGGAGGAAGATTATTACAAGGGGCGAGAAAAGGGGGGAGCCGGCTCAGCAAAAGGAATCGCGAGGGTGGGAGAGGGGGAAGCATTACAAGGGGAGCAAGAATTAGAGCAGGGAGCCGGCGCCATGGGCGCCGGAGAGAAGAAAATGAAAGGCACGAATAGGGCACAGGAACAGATTTGAAATCAGGGAAGAGAACAGCGAGAGCTTCTCTCTCTACAGCCGAGAGAATCAATTCCTCCACTTTCTTGGCGTCAAAACCTTTTTCATGAAGCACTATAAATTTTCTTACCCCTCACAGGATAAAAAAAGGAGCAATCTCCCGTGTAAAGCCACCCTCAAGTGAGATATAAAAGCCAGAAAGAACCAAACTCTTTTTCCCAACACAGCTCTTTCTCCTCCTCACGAGAGCCACTCCCCGTTGAATACATCTTAGTGAGTCACTAATCGAGTGCAACACATAAGAGCCTAGTCCTCCTCCTCTCCAAGCGCTCCCCGCCGGGCGAACTCCAAGAGCTTAGGCCTCCTCTAACGATCCCTACATACAAGCATCATTGTATTATTTTACATTCTCATTACATCTTTATATTTTTCTGAGAAAAATTACTATGTTGAACGTCAGAGGATTAGCGGGGTCAGAGGGATAAACCAAGGAGTGACTCCTGCCAATCCTCTGACTCCTTGCTTATAATTTATTGTGACGGACCGGGCTATTTTTCTTTTTAATAACCCTTCCGTCAATAAATCAATATAAGTATCATAATTCTAGCATATCACAGGATCCAAAAGCCACATAATGGTGTATTAAATACCATGTTGGCTCAAGAGAGATGCCATAAGTTCTCTATGTACCCAAATAAAATGCGGAAGCAGAACTAAATTACCTGCGGAAGCTTAACAAGGATGTAATTAATCTCCAGGCTTTTGACATTCGACTTTGCTTAAGCAGATCCCTTTTCTTGTTCTACTTATTCAGGGGCCATTTTATCACTATCACCTGGGAGGAGAAAATAGCAAGCGTGAGCGTACAGCTCAGCAAGTGAAATCATACGTCACTATCAAATTGTGAAGAGACATGAAATACAATGAGACTTCATTTGGAGGTATCAATTTGCCATTCATCATGTTTTGGAACCTTTAGTTACCATTTGAACATGCTTAATCAATTTACTTCAATCTTTACGGATCAGGGCTAGTAGGTCGTACTAGCAAACGATGCGAGAGAACGAGAAGAAAAGGATCATGATACTCCACATGATCTAAGGCCGTGAGGGATTATCTTTTACGACCCATCCAGGGGGTCGTGCACATCGTGCCGTAAATCGCCCCATTCCCCCGGGGTACCAGGGCAGTCCTCGTTCTTCCACAATATATCCTAAGGGGTGACACGGACACCACCCGCTTACATACAAGCGACCAGAATACGTGGCCCAAGTATTCTTCGGGTTTATACTATGACGGACGTGTCAAGCCAGAGAATACTACCCATCTAAAGTCCATGGTCCTAGTTTCATGATTTTATTTCTATATTCATTTGAGAAAAAGTCCACCGTATCTCATGTATCGTATCTCCTGCCATTTGGGAGGTTTCCTCATTCACATATCATTGCATATCACATTGTAGACTTCCCTCCGTTTACTCATTCGTTTCTCATTTCACTTGGCCATTCGTTTCTCATTTCACTTGGGCATTAAGTATTTCACATTGTAATCACACATGCCATGTAGATTTTCTTTGATTACTTATATGATTCTTATTCTTCTTCAAACTTATTCCCTTTCACGATTCAATTTGAATTCAAGGGAGAACTTTAGCATTTCTCTTTTCATTGAGTCAATATCATTTTGGAGTCCTCCGGTGCTCATTTCATTGTAAGCGATGCACATAGATTATTAATCATGGGCTATACGATTTTTTTTATGATTTGGGTGGATATTAAAACGATAACACTTATAATATTGAGTATGAGAACACTTGCCTGGGATGCTCATCAATTCCTCATGTTTGGCTTGGAAATCCTTCTTCTTCTTCCCTCTCTTTCCTTCCTCCGTTCCACTCCTCTTTTCTTTTTTCCGTTTGTCGCTGCCGCTCTCCTCCTCCTTCCAATCCTCTCATCAGTATTTATAGGCGGTGAGATGAGAAGGTGGGGGCAGGAATCTTCGAGAGAATTCGGGCGTCGTTTCTTCCCGAGATTTTGGGAATGTTTCAGAGTCGTTCTTTCCCAAAGATTCTGGAGGTTTCACGGAGTCGTTCTTTCCCGAAGATTCTGGAGGTTTCACGGAGTCGTTCTTTCCCGAAGATTCTGGAGGTTTTCGGAGTCGTCTGTTCCGTGATTATTCCTGTTCCTGTGATTATTCCGGAGTTAATTTCCTCCTCCGGCTCCCGTTCTTTTGCAGCCGTCAACAACAGTTGACCGGATTCCTCTTTTTGCAGCCTCCTTCTTTTCTTGCCTTGTTGACCGGATTGGGCTTCTTTTTCTCAAATCACTCCGTCCTCAAATCACTCCGGTTTCAAGGCGTAAATCAACTCCGGCTTGTGAATCAACTCTGGCTATTTCATTTTACAAGTCACTTCAGCTTCTGTGAGTAAATCTACTCCATCCATTATGCCCTTCTTACTTCACTCCGGCTTTCCAAATCATAATCTACTCCGGTTATTTCCTTTAAAAGCACTCCGGCTTCTGTGTGTAAATCCACTCCGTCCATTATGTCACTCCGTCCCATTTCCTTAAAAACACTCTGGCTTCCGTAAGTAATTCACTCCGTCCCTTATGTCATTCCGTCTCAAAAAGCACTCCGTCCTTCAGAGTCGCAAGGCCACTCTGGCCTTAAGCGTCACAAGGAGTAAATCTACTCCGTCCATTATGTCACTCCGTCTCAAAAGCACTCCGTCCTTTAGAGTCGCAAGGCCACTCCATCCTTCGTCAAAGCCCGCACGCGTCCTCATTGGTAAGGAGCTTTGGGTCTTATATATGCTTCAATGGTTTCTTCTTATTACGATGTGGGACTTCTTTCACTCCGGCCTACTCTTCTACTCCGTCCTGCAAGGCCAGTCCGGTTTTCTTTAAACGTGAGGCCACTCCGTCCTGAATTCTCCTCTCAATCCACTCCGGTCTACTAAACTACTCTATCCCATTTCCTTTACAAAGCACTCCGGCCTGCTAATTTACTCCGTCCTATTTCCTTTACAAAGCACTCTGGCCTGCTAATTTACTCCGTCTTATTTCCTTTACAAAGCACTCCGACCTGCTGATTCACTTCGTCCTGAACTCTCCTTTCAATTTACTCCGTCCTGAATTCACTCCGTCTTGAATTTACTCCGACCTGCCAATCTACTCCGGCCTTAGGGCCACTTCATCTTCTCAATCCACTTCGGCCTTAAGGCCACTCCGGCTTTTCTGCCCCTTTTTCGCTCGAGTGCTTATTGGGCGCACAGCAGGCGCCACTTGGTGCCTTACATTATTCGTTTCATAGGCCTAGTATTGATCCTTATCCTACTAAGCACCTTATTATCAAGTTTTTAGATCTGGAACCTCACATTTATGGTGCGCAAGTTTCTTATTAGCAGAGATGGAGGTCGGACCCACTTTAATTCGATCCGTAGTGGAAGATTGAATAGCTCTCTAATTCGTATCACAACTCGAATACCAAGGACATATCAAATATTGCTCATAAAAGTAGGTCTATTTATTTATTTTATAAGTTGTATAACTTCTTGAAATTTTAAATAACAT
>JAODPA010054971.1:0-11404 GCA_025585075.1 Nepenthes mirabilis
TAAAATAAAAAACATATAAAAAGGATTCTTTAAGGTTCTTATCAAGAATAATGACATGTAAAAGAATTCCTTAAAATTCTTGCAAAACACAAATATGTAAACGTATTTTTTTTAATAATCTCTAGATTTTTAGTAACTTTATAAACATGAACAATTAGCTTCTCAATATAAAAAAAACTAGATAATAAAGGAAATACATTCAAGCTAGACATTAAGAGAACGATGGATGAATACTTATACGTGGCTTGGAAGTATAAAATCTCATATTATGAACAATATGAAGAGAAACTAAAAGATTTCAACAAAAGTAGTGAACAATTATGCTTCAAATTTGCTTGTTTTTTACTTAAATTTACACAATCCTTAAAGATTTTGCTCCAAAATTTAAATGAGGTACGATGAATAAATTTTTGAATATATCAATATATCATTGATGGAAATCATAATAAATTTATCCCGATACAATTGAAATACCCTATTCATCTAATTTATGAATACTGCAAAGACTTTAATTAACTAAAAATATATTACTAGGAACTCGAATGATCATATCTCGTTCAAAAGGCTATTATTGCTAAATTCTTCTTTGATCCCTAGTTGATGGTATCCCGATTAAAGGTTAATTTTTGAGAATACTTAGGCTCATTGTAACTGATCAAATGAAGTGTCTATTCATAGCAATAGATACTTATTCTTCTTGGTTATCTTATTTATTTTCTGATTATCTATGCACAACCTTATAGATCTATCCAGTTTCTTTACAAACAGAATTAGTGCACCTCAATGTGTAACACTTAGTCAAATAAAGCCATTCTCCTATAATGTTTACAGCTACTTCCTTAACTTCTTTAACTCTAACGATGCCATCCCATACAAAGTTTTAGAAATTGGAGCCCATCCTAGCATAACTTTGGTCTCAAAGCTAATCTATATATTCAACAGTAACCCAGTAAAAATTTTAAAAATACATCATCAAATTCCTTTACCACTAGAATCTTTTTTTAGGGCATATTATGACTTCTTGCGGTAGTAACATAGGCTAAAGCATGTTTAACACTTGCATTTCAATAAATGGCATGGTTAAAGAGAGAAAATCATATAGGCCGACTTTCTTTGTTTAATTCTTTGAAAATAGAAAGATTCATCACCTAAAGTTCAAAAATACACTATATAATAGAAACAATCCATATTTGCATGATAACATGTCGATAAATTTATACATAAAATTATATCAAAATCATACATGTCAAGTAAAATCAAATCTACTATTAATTCAAACTCGTTCATCTAGACAATACGCCTATGATATACAATGTCGGTTATCAAGGATGTAGTCATAGGCATAAACACAAGTAATGAATAATCCACATCATAAGCAATAAATGTAAATAGCATAAATATTTAGAAAATATAGAAGAATGTGCAGACCTCGGTTCTGACTATATATGTATGGAAGTCCTAAAAATTAAAAGTTTACATTCCACCACTAAAAGAAATGCTTTTGCATCCCTGGCTATTACAATAAAATCTTTCCCTAAAGCACTTAGCTTCCTAACCGATTGTCAAAAGGGAAAGAGGAAATCCTTGATCTTATGACTACATTGACTGCAATAGACGGACACTCCCATCTACTTGTAACAAGGCTTTCATCCATGGAGTTTTTCATAATGAGAGCACATGGAATTTTCCACAACAAGAGTTCAACACCTATTTTCGCCGTTTATCATGAGACCTTGATCTTTTGTGGGGTCCACCTTATCCAGAATGTTGGTGTAATATATCGGTTTATAAATATCGTAATTACGGGTAATTAAGATAGTATAATCAAGATTGATTTAAGTATACTTGAAAAATTAGTATTGAAAGCTTAAAAGGAATTGGGAGGCCAAGTGCCCGAGTGGCGCCTAAGGCATGCCTAAGGCACATTGGGCAGAATTGCCACACCCAAGGTGCACTTGAGCACTCTTAGGGCGTGGGTTGGTAGGATTGCGTGCTCGAGACTTGTTCGATGAGCCCTCGAGTGCAGCTCCTTTGTAGTGCTGTCACTCAAGCACCAATGTGTTATAAAGCTCCAACGGCTTTTTTTTGCGTTATTTTTGTGTGAATCTAGGAGAGGGGAGAGAGAGAGAACCCCAAGGAGAAGAGAGGGAAGGAGGAAATCAAGGCTTTTAGACTCAATTTCGGCTTGGATCTAGTTAGAAAGGTTATAGATCGGGTTAAGGTAAATACACCCATACCCTTTTCTTTAATTTATTTGCACTTTCATTTCGTTTTTTCGAGTATCTTTATTCTGATATTCGATTAAATTCATATTTTGTGCTATTCATGACTTGAGCATGCGTATATGTGGATTTCATGTTCGATTATTTAGTTTTGACCAATTTTTCAACTATGGAACCATAACCCGCGCTCAGAACAATTTTATCAATTTATTTTGAGATTTATACATGAATTGGCTTTAGATTATAGTACACATGCCTTATATATATTTATTTATCAATTGAGTATCCGATTTGGTAGTTTCATACAGTTTTGTGCACTTAAAAATCCTAACCCGCGTCCGAGCACTTTTACCCACAAAATTTGAAATTTATACACGATTTAGTTTTAGAAGTTACAAATCTTAACTTCATGAACGTAGGTACTTTGATTAATTGATATTTATGTACATGTAATTTGTATATGTTAATTTTACGTATTCTAGAAATATTATCGGACGTGAATTAAAATATTTACCCATATGTATGTTCCGTACGTTATCTTGTATATATTTTAAAAATTATGTTGCATGTAATTATGAAGGAATTTGTTATTCGAAAACTCTAAAGTTATATTTGATACTTTATGGTAAGAATGTCTTACATGTTTCAAGCTTTATAACGATTTATGCATAAAATTGAAAGTATATAAAGTCATGAAAACATAAGAACATGATTATCTGTATTCGTATCATGAATTATGGAAGTTATGTAAAATATCTGAAGGAAACTTTACAATCTGCTATATCTAATAATTTATTCTCTAGGGAGTGAGAACTTCTGTATATGTTTCTAGTGGAATATTTCCTTAAAAATAAGTAATTTAGAGTCAGGATAAAGAATTTGTGTTTCAGATAGTAGTATTTCCTGACATGCCTTGGGATAGTACTGTAGCAAATTGAGGAATTGTTCTTGGATCATGAAAGATGCTCTAATGTTGTATACGTTATCTGTTATCTAACCCAATATATCGGGTAAAAGGTATACTGTCTGCCACAAAATGTTAAATTCAAGGTTCATGGTTAGTGCTATAGAATGTATGGAGACATACACATTCATTTTCTTGATTTATTTACACTGTTAACTGGTGAGGCTTATTGGCCCTAATCTGCAAAGTAAAAAAGTTATGCATGTTTTAGAACCTAAAGAAAGATAAGTAAATAAGGGAAGATAAATGTATTCCAAAAAGTGCATTTGATCATACTTCATATTTACGCATCTTCATTATATTTTTGTATCCTTCCTCCGCTTTAAACTATGTTTACCGTTTATTGTTTTTGAATGTGTTACAATTGTTGGACATTTAACTTACCCTTACTTCTTTCTTTCCTCCAGATGAACATGTCCTTATGTTCGATGAGGCAGAGTAGAGTTTAGAATTTGGCTAGGCTACAAATTTTGGTTGAAGAGCCTTTTTGGACATAATTTTATGGAATTGTCTTTGGTGGAGCATTTTGTATCATTTTTGATGGATTGTATATTGATATATGTATATGATAATGATGATGTATATGTAGTATAATTTTTGCTATTCTTGATGAATGTATATATACTTTCGCAGGTATTTATAGTTTGTCTGAGAATTTAGTGGTATCTTATTTGAGCCAACGTCATACCCTCATACCCAGAGTTATGACGTTGGTGTCACATATTAGTTTTGTGGCCATTTTTAGATCCTGTGTTGAGATGTGTGGTTATATACTATGTTGTATAATGATTTTTGTACATGTTATATTAGTTTAGTGATCATTTTACTATCAGAACTCTGCCGGATTTTGGTTCAGAAAAATATAATCTGTCACAGTTGGTATTAGAGAAAGAGATATCTTAGATTTGATCTAAATCTTATACAAAAATTTATGATTTGAGTAAAAAAGATTGAATAAGTAGATGAAGGTATAGGATAATTAAGTAGACTGAATAGTTTTAGTTATCCTAATTTTTGTGAACTAGGTACGAACTAAGTCAGAATCAGTAGTTAAATTTGATTGTCTAGTTGCGGTGTTTTAGTTAGCGTATTAGACAAGTTAAGTTAGTTCATTTAGGGTAAAATTAAGTTAGGATCGGTTAATTATATTTGACGGCTTAGTGCATAGTGTCCCAGTTAATATTCAAATTGAGTTGCAATTTAACCCATGTCATTTTCATTTCAAAAAGAATGTTAGTAGCTGATCATGTCACCTAGACGAAGGTCGACATGTAGAGGTGGTCAACCATGTGATAGAAAAGTTGAGTGTATGAATTTGTTTGGAAGGATGGTGAGATTGAAAAGACTTAAAGGATTTAGTTTGGGCAAGTATCAAGAGAAAGAGAAACTGTAGGGGGATACCTTAAGGGTTAACTCAAGTTAATCTTGATCTGAAGACTAGAATTAGGGATGCTTGAATAGCATGACAAGTGAGACGGATAAGGTAAAATTGATGGCTTGAGGTCAGGATAATTTGGAGTCGATTTCTGGTGTTAGTGAATTCGAGGATGTCGATTTATAATCGATTTAGTAATAATGATCAAGTGCTTGAATTTTCGGATGGCTCGGATCCTGTAATAGTTGAAATATAGATTCTGAGAATTGAAATGATGTTTGTGGTGACCCAAGGTCCAGAAAGAGATAAGGTAATGTTTGCCTCACATAAGTTAGAAGGCGAAGTCAACCATGGGCCGCTAATGAGAAAGAGTCATGGGTCGGGAGGATAGAGATATATCGTGGTATATGTTTGTGGATACTTCTATGGATAAATATCTTTTTCGACGAGTTTTGGGAGCATATTTCAATCATGGACAGTTTGGCCACATGATTGAGAATTGTCCTTATATCGTGGGTTGGACTGTGAAGAAGTCTAGTGCCTTGGAATGAGGTTTTGCGATAATGGCAAAAGTGTAGAGGTGTCGTCTACTATGGTGGAAGATAGGATCTTTAAGTTTTGGCATTCAATGTGTGCAATATTTTGAAATTCTGAATCTATATTTTTATTTGTATTTCCTAAGTTTATTTGTTTATTTAAGAATATTGGCTTTATATTAGTTGTATAGAGGTCTACGACACTTTATTGGGTCCGTAGATATGATTGGTTGGATTGAATTGATTTATTTTGTAGTTTCAATTCTTGGTATGATATTAGTGATAATTTAGTTGGTGAGTTACCATATTAGTATGAATTATATTGATAAGGATATTGTACCTTGCAATCGAAATGTGAAAATTTGGGTATGAGGCATAGTTGGTTGAGGTATCAGAAAATTAGTATCGCTGTGCCTGCAAGTCATTTAATGAGAATGTCTGCCAAGTATATTTAGCATGTGAGGCCATATCGAGAAGTCATCTTGTGGTCGTTAAGAAATTTTGGCTGTGCAAATATTTGAGAATATTTCTTAGAGAAAAGATTTGGTTGATTTATTTTTTGATTGATATTTCGAGGTTATGCCAGAATGGGCACCAATTTCTTTAAGGATTCTGTATGGGACTGAAGAAGCATCGGCTAGGTGCCTGCTGTAGGATGCTTTGGAACTTTTGAGGTGAGTAAGATAAACCGATAAGGTTATTTATGAATCGTTAAAATTTAGATTGCTCGGGAGATTAATAAGTCGATAAGCGGCAGTATAGATGAACAGACGAATTGTTTGATCTTTTGCAAGGGCTCGGTGTTCTCTAGGATCGATCTGTATTTAGAGTAATGTTGATTGTGCATAATTAAAAATTGTTCCCGTGGCAGCATTTAGGATAATATGCGGTCGTTACAAGTTTCGGTAATACCATTTAGATTTGTAAGTTCGTTAGTATTTTTGTGAATTTTATGAAATGGATCTTTCGGTTATATTTAGATTAATTTTGTAATGGCCTCAACGATAAATTGAAAGAATTATAGGGGTGTATTAACTCAATCTTAGGGCCGTATTATGGGTTGTGAAAGGCAATTAACTATGTGCTCAATTGAGTAAAGACTGTGAGTTTGGTTCAGAGAAGTGTTATATTGAGTATGTAGTTTCTTTGATAGCATGAATGTGGTTCTGAAAAGATATGAGCTATTGCTTATTTGGAAAAGATTGATTGATATTGAGAAAGTGTGTGGTTATCCTAAGTCTAGATGAATCTAGTATGATATCCGCTAAGTGTTCCCCGAGGAATTATAGTGTTCGCGGGGCATTTAACTTGAAAGCGATCGGTATCCATCGGAGTAAGATATATGGGGATAGCTTTCAAGAAATGGAGGGTAATTGTCGACCATATTGTTGAGGTTGATCTCTGATAGATCCAATGAATTATGATAGAATGTGATATTTTTAAAAAAGATTTAAAATTTTGTCTTTCCTGCATCATATGTGGGTAGTTACATTAGATTAAGTGGGGGAGAAGTCCGTAATTAGAGTTAATCTACCAATGATTTGGAGTTAACAATTGAAGTCTCTACCTTGAGAACTTATAGGTGATGTTGAAAGGTGAACTGTAAGCAAGTTTCTAGTATCTAGGCTAATGGGAGGGTGTGCTCTTGATTTGGGATATGGAATTGTGCTCGAAGCCTTACAGTTATGAAATTATAGGATAATAAGTCATTGTTGTTTTGTTTCGAGGTTGTCAAAACGGCAAAGATTTTGGGTATTTGAAAAATTATGAATTAGATATCAAGGACGATCCCTCTTATTGTAAATTTGAATGGTATGATCAGATTGATTAAGTTGTCTCATTAGTATGCCAATGAGATGATAAGGTTACGAAATATTTAGGTTTTAAAGTTTTGGTAGTCACTTGAGGTTGTACCGAAATTCTTGGGGATAATTGTTTTAATTATATTTCCTATGATTGCTTGTAACCTAAGGATTTTGGGTTTTTCCTTAGATATATCGATGTCGTTGATAAGAATCCTTGGATAAGAATTGTAAGTTGATTTTAGAGTACAAGTAAATGGTCTATTAGAGTAGCGCGGCGGTAGCATGCGATTTATAGCCTAAATATTTCAAAACCAGTTTGAGGATCTAAGTGAACGATCATTTTTGAGACTTAGGATAAACTAAAAAAGGAGTTCATTAGTTCGTTCAAGATATTGAATTAAGCCAGAGAAATAACTAATAAATCTGGGTTGTCTTCAAATTTTGTGGATTCTCATGAAATCTCCCTAGCATCGATAGTTGAGGTAATAAATATGTGATTGAATTAAGCATTATGAAAAATTAGGGTTTTGCCTGGTAATAAGGTTTCCAACCTAAATTTAGATAGGAAACATTATAAATTAGAAATTAGAATAATCCATTGGTTAAGGTTTTCTAAGATAAGCCGTTTAATCAAGGATATGACATATGAACGTGAAAAATGAATCTGAAAGGATTTTTCTAATTGTTGAATTTTGAGATTTGTTAAATTTTGAATACGAAATTTTTATAAGTGGGGGAGAATTGTAATATACCGATTTTTAAATATCATAATTATGGGTAATTAAGATAATATAATTAATATTAGGTTTAAGTATGCTTAGAAAATTAGTATCGGAAGCTTAAAAGGAATTGGGAGGCTCGGCGCCCGAGCGACACCCGAGGCCTGCCCAGGGCGTGCTGGGCAGAATCGCCGCACCCGAGGCACGCTCGAGTGTGCCCGGGGTGCGGGTTGGCAGAACCACGAGCTCGAGGCTCATTTGACGAGCGCTCGAGCGCAGCCCGTTTGTATTGCTGGTGCTCAACAAGCGCTCGAGTGCCAGTGAGTTATAAAGCCCCCATGACTCTTTTTTGCATTATTTTTGTGCGGATCTGGGAGAGGGGAGAGAGAGAGAACTCAAAGGAGAAGAGAGAGAAGGAGAAAATCAAGGCTTTCAGGTTCGATTTTAACTTGGAACTGGCTAGACAAGTTATAAATCGGGTCGAGACAAGTGCATTCATACCATTCTCTTTCATTTATTTGCACTTTTATTTCATTTTCTTCGGATATTCTCATTCTGATATCCGATTAAATTTATATTTTGTATTATCCATGATTTGAGTATGCACATATGTGAATTTCATGTCCAATTATTATTTACTTTTGATCGGTTTTTCGTACGTGAAACCCAAACCCGCGCCCGGAATGATTTTACCTGTTTATTTTAAGATTTATGCCTGAATTGGATTTAGATTATGGATACCCATATCTTATATATGTTTATTTATTGATTTGGTGTCTAATTTAGTAATTATATACGATTTTGTACACTTAGAAACCCTAACCCATGCCCTAATACTTTTACCCACGAAATTTAGAATTTATACATGATTTGATTTTCAAACTTAAAAATCTGAGTTTTATGAATGCGGGTACTCCGATTAACTGATATTTATGTATATGTAATTTGTATATGTTAATTTTACGTGTTCCATAACATTATCAGATGTAAATTGAGATATTTACCCACATGAACATTCCGTATGTTATCTTATATATATTCCGAAAATTATGTTGCATATAATTATAAAGGGATTTATTATTCGGAAGCTCTAAAGTTATGTCTGGTATTTTATGGTAAGAATTTCTTATATGTTCTAAGTTTTATGATAATTTATACATAAAATTGAAAGCATGTAAAGTCATGAATACATAAAAATATGATTATCCGTATTCATATCATGAATTATGAAAGTTATACAAAGTATCTGAAGGGAACTCCACAATCTGTTATATCTGATTATTCATTCTTCAGGGAGTGAAAACTTCTGTATATTTTTTTTTTGTGAAACCTTCCCTTAAAAATAAATAATTAAGGGTTTGAACTAAGGGTTCATATTTCAAATGGTAGTATTCCCTAACATACCTTAGGATATTACTGTCACAAATTGAGGAATTGCTCCTAGACCATGAGAGATGCTTTGATGGTATATCTGTTATCTAGCCCATATATCAAGTGAAAGGTATATTGTTTGCCACGGGACGTTAAATTCAAAGTTCGTGGTTAGTACCTTAGAATGTGTGGAGGCATACACATTCATTTTCTTAAATTGTTTACATCATTAGCTAGTAAAGCCTACCGGTCCTGGTATGCAAAGTAAAGAAATTATACATGTTTTGGAACCTAAACAAAGATGAGTAAATTAGGGAAGATAAATGTATTCTGAAAAGTGTATTTGATCATACTTCATGTTTATGCATTTTCATTATACTTTTATATCCTTTCTCCACTTTATACCGTATTTACCATTTATTATTTTTGAATTTATTACACTTGCTTAGTATTTGACTCACCTTACTGTTTTCTTTCCTCCAAATGAGCACACCCTCATGCTTGATGAGGCAGACTAGAGTTTAGGAGCTGGTCAGGATGCAAATTTTGGATGAAGAGCTTTTTTGGATATAATTTTGTGAAATTGTATCTGGTGGGGCATTTTATATCATTTATGATGGATTGTATATTGATATATGCATATGATGATAATGATGTATACGTAGTATAGTTTTCACTGTTCTTGATGGATGTATATATTTCACAGGTATTTATAGTTTGTTTAGGGATCTAGTGGCGTCTTATTTGAGCTAATGTCATACCTGGAGTTATGACATTGATACCACATATTAGTTTTATGGTCATTTTTGGATCCTGTGTTAAGATGTGTGGTTATATACTATACTGTATTCAAATTTTTGTACAGGTTGTATTAGTTATACGGCCGTTTTACTGTCGGAACTCTGTCGGATTCTGATTGAAAAAAAAGTGGTCCATTATAGTTGGACTCTTTAGCTCGCACTTTTCTTACTAAAAAACTTTTCTCTTTTTTGTTCCTACTTATGTAGTAAGGCCTGATTAAGAACTTCTCTATCTACCGTTAACCTTAATATCACCAGCTACTTCAAAATTGTATTATTTAGCTATTGGAAAAAATTTTCACTCTCCTCATCTCATCAATCACCATGTGTGGAGTATAACGAGTCAATTAAGTGAATTTGGTGTTATACTCTACCATGGTTCGATTCTATTGCCATAAATGGAAAAACTCATCCTCCTTCTACTCCTCTGAACTTTTTGCAAAGAATTTATCTAGGAATGTCTTCAAAAATGCGTTTCACAAAATCTCTTCATTTTTTAGTCCCGAACTCCATTTGTTCATCTCCTACTAATGGTTTGATTCTATGACCAATTTGTATGAAGTGAACTTCATATTATCCTAATCTAGACAGTTGATTATCTCAAAGGCTTTCTCGATGTGATGAATCATGATTTTAGCCATTGTCAAATCTAGATCACTGAAAAGCACAATATATATTCATTTATAAATCTATCATAGCTCGTTATCAAAACTCCCAGATTGATCGCGACTAGCTCCACATTGGTTGCCTTTGAACTATTTGGTCCATTACTTCTACATTCCTTAGTATTATATCAAAATACTCCTCTTTCCTATTAGAACTTGAACCATGTTATCTACTCAAAATTATACTATCTATCATAACACAATTAACCATTTTTGTTCCTTAAACCAAATAAAATACCTTCCTTGGGACTTTTTTTGATTTTACTTTACCTATCATGTCCCCGTCCCAAAACTCATAATTAACTATTCAAAAATTAGGTTCTAATTTTAATACATAGATAACGTTTTATTAACTAACTTAATCCATCCATAAACCATGATATGAATCTACAATAACCACCGTTAAATGATTTAAATTAAATTATCTAAATACAGGCTAAACTTGAAAGTGGCTTTGAGTACTCACCAACTATTAAACTTAAACCACAACAATTATTGGCTCCTAGCCAAATACAAAGTTTCAAACCTGAACATCAAACTGCTAATCTAAATAATGAAAATATATTTAAATATCTAAAAGCATCCTAAAATTATTTCCTCAATAAAGTTTCTCCAGCGTCCAAAATACCT
This sequence comes from Nepenthes mirabilis, assembly GCA_025585075.1. Classification (NCBI taxonomy): domain Eukaryota; kingdom Viridiplantae; phylum Streptophyta; class Magnoliopsida; order Caryophyllales; family Nepenthaceae; genus Nepenthes; species Nepenthes mirabilis. Next base: position 11,088 of record JAODPA010054971.1, read on the forward strand.
ATAATTACATCTGAGCCCACTATTCTAAAAATTTAATAAAATATGGTAAGAGTAAGCCTAATATTTAACAAAATATATATAAATTTTAATTATGTAGAAATAGCGAATGTATATGTAAGGGACGATAATCATGATCTCAATCCAAATATCAAAAATATCAAAATATGTCAAAGTCGTGCAAACATGTACAAACATACAACCTATGATACCATATGAATAGATGAATCGTAAAACATGACATATTCATGCAAATGAGTAAAACAGTACGATATGTAAAAATATTTTAAACATATAAAAATAAATGATCAAAAATAATC
>JAODPA010054982.1:0-11404 GCA_025585075.1 Nepenthes mirabilis
TAATATTTAAAATATATTTTATGTTAACCGATACTGGGCATGGTAAAATGTCTCAAAGTGTGTTTGATAATGCTAAGGTTGAGTGTATTTTGATGATTGTATGAGTAAGTTTAGCAAAACAAATCGGAGTATCGATAATAATAACCAAGAATCATGCTAGGTTAATAATTTGGTAATGTGTAGGTAGATGATGGGACATTAGAAGAATTGATTTAATCTTAGTCTAGTATTAAAACTTGATAATTAGTGACATCATTAAATATTAAGGGATCCAGAGGGCTATTGACCAGTAGAGACCAAGTAGACAGAAATTTAGTAAGTCCTTAGTACTTTTCCTCTTTCCTGATGGTGACATCATTGGCGTTATCTTTGATCGTGTGTGTATGGTCTTTATCGGTACCGAACGACACTTTTATCCATGAATTTGTTAAGCTCTTTTGTGTATGTACTTGGTTGCATGAGTATATATTATTGAGTTTCTACAGTCAATGTTAAGGAGAGCGTATGAAAACATTAGAATATCTAATCGAATGGGAGGCTACGGCAATTTAGTGTAGTTTACACTTTTCCGATACTAATTTTCATATCATAGTGGTGATGATGTATATTATTTATTTTGGAAGGATGCTTGTGACTATTTGACCATCGTAGGAGATGATATTACGGATATTATTGGCATGAGTATACTACGGGTACAGCCTCTGGGAGGACTGTAGGGGTAGTGAAGATCCTATTGATAATCTCGTGTCACATACCTAATAATTGATGGCGTAAATATGCGATATTTGGTTCAAGATGGTAGAATTAGGTCCAAAGATATTATTAGTGATATTTCATTATTATTAATACCTATTGAGTTTGAAATTCAATAGAATCTACGAGTTGTATCTGATAAAATCTATGTGTCAGATTTTACGATATTCAGATTCAGTAGTGTAAGGTACGGATATCTAAAACATAATAAATCCTAATAATTAAATTGATATAATTAAGTTTGGAATAAGTGAAATTAAAAAAATTAAAAAAATTAACCTTAGTGCGGTAAATTGTTGGGCCGAGCTTGCTGTAGGCTCGAGCCCAAAAGCAGACACCGATTTTAGTAGGGCTGGGCTCACTGTTTGCTTGAGCCCAAAATGTGGCACCACTTCCAACAGGCTCTAGGCTCGCTATTGGCTCGAGCCCTGATGGCAGTGCCAAATCCAATGGCGAGGGCACCACTGCATGCTCGCCATGTGCTCGAGCACCAGTTCGATAAATTTGACACTGACTTACTGTCGTATTTTAAATAGGGAAGGGAGAAGGAGAGAAGCCACAAACGACTACAGAGCACGAAAGGGAAAAGAGAGGAGAAGAAAAAGGGAAGGGTTTTTCCGTCAATTTCGGTCCGATCAGAGTAAAAAAAATTGGTAAATCAGGATGAGACAAATGTACTCTAAGCTTATTCTTTCTTGTTGTTGCTTTTTGATGTCTCAATTTGGGTATTATTGTTCTAATACCCTCATCCTCTAAGATTTGTTATGTATGATGTATATTTTTTAAATTTCTCATATTTTTATGTATAGATTTCATGTTTAAATATAGGTATTATGATTTATGGTTTTAATTTTGTGATTTGGCTTGCGTTTCGCGTTTGATTTGTATCCGGAATATTTCTCCCGAACCCTAGCTAAAAAATGAAGCTATAAAATTGTTATAAACTTTGAGTTATGAGGTAAAAATATTATTTGATGAATTATCTAAGCTTATTAGATATGTTTATCTAAAATTTGCTAAAAAGATGTACTGTCTGAAATGTTTGACAACTCCGAGATTATCTGGAGGCCTAGTTGTATGAATTTGAAGTAACTTCTGAAGTATGATGAACTAAGGCTATAAATTAAGAATCAGAATACCCTAATTTAAGTTAAAATCAGAAAGAAATTGGACTAATGTTTGTTATTAGTGGGTAGTATTTTATGACATGTCTTAGGATGTTATAGTAGTAATCGAGAATAACTCCATTCATAGAGTGATATGTTGTCTGCTTTCCTTAGGGTGTTACTATGGAGGAATTTAACTTTTGATCATCCTACCTTCAATATGTAAATAAGGAGGATTTTGACTTTTAATCATCTTATCTCGGGATGTAAATAAGGAGAAAAACTTTGGCCATAGTTGTGTGAAGTGAATATAACCTATCCCCGATTATTCGCTCCATTAGCTGGTAGGGCCTATTAATCCGGGTGTCTTAAGAAATAAAAGTGAATTTGATGGATAAGTCAGTTGAGCTGATTTGCTATTTTCAATATATTTTCTGACTAAGATAAGTGAAAGAAATAATTGAACGAATAGATAAAAGAAACAAAAATAAGATTTTTGTTCCAAGTTTATGTTTATACTTTGCTTCATGCTTTCGCTTGCTCCATATGCATTTTGATTCATCATCCCTTCTTTATCTTCCTTTTTATTTATATTTGTATTTTATATGAAAATTTACATATCCTTATTATATAGCACCTTATTGAGCTGTTGGCTTACTCATTGCTATTTTATCTTTCCTTCCAGATGAAACCGTTGAACTGATGCCTGATGAGAAAGAATAAGGATACGGATTAGCTAGAGAAGGTTGATGGATCTTGAAGACTTGGGCAATTTTGATGTTAATATATTGTGAATGAAACCAATTAATATTTTAGATGAATATTATGTATTAAATGGCATGTCATGTTATATTTATTATGAATTATTATTACGCTTCCATATGTTAATTTATAGATATAGTATACTTCCGCAGGTTTGATTTTGGAATTTGTACAAGTTTCTAGATAATATTTTTATTACATCCATTATGGTAGTTGTGAGTACTGTGTTTGAGTTATGGATGATATGATATCGATGTTGATCCTGTATATGAGTTGTGTATATGTTGTGGTTGAATGTAATTGAAATTTTGAGGTCTATACCATAAAAATGTCTTGTGCAGGTTATATCATTTAGGTTGTATGTATAGTTTTTGCACATATTTAGGGGCGACTCTGCCTAATTTTCTACAGAAATTATTGTGCTTAATTAATTGTATATTAGTTCAGTGAAGTTAAGTTTGATTATTAACGGAGGCCATTAGTGGATGATGATTCGTTCAGTCACTGTTGATATCAGAAAAAATAGATACCTTAGGATTCATTGATCTTTAAGTGGAAGCTTAGATCTTATTTAGGTTAAAGCGAGACGAGGGTAGTTAGGATTAGATGGAATGTTTAGGTGCTAACTTCTCGGTTTAATTTTGAAGTACATTGAATAATTGTTAACCCCTTCCCCTTATTTGAATATGTGAGACTAACTGATATTGTGGTATTTTTGATTATAGGATAATAGTATAGCTAGTAGAGGAAGAAGAATGAATACTCAAGGTGGTATTAGTACTCCTCAGGATCGAGAGTCTAAACTTATTGGGGAGAATGACTAACATAATTGAATCAATGGAGTAGCGTCATATGGTTCTGACCCCTGCTCCAGATTCGACGCTAGTAAATCTTGGTCCAACGACATATAGAAAATTTACGGCTGAACGAGCACTCAAATTTTTAGGAGAACCAGATCCGATAAAGACGGATATTTGGATTCGGAGGTTAAAGAAGATCTTTGTTGTCATTCAATGTTCTGATCGGAAAAGGGTTACTTTTTTGGCTTATAAGTTAGAGGGAGAAGCTGATAGTTGATAGTCAATGGCGAAAAGGGCGACGGGTGACGATGAGATTACTTGGGATATGTTTGAAGAGGTTTTCATGAAAAAATATTTCCTTTATATTCTCTAGGATCAGAAGGAATAGGAGTTTATGTGGCTTAGGCAAGAGAGCCATACTGTAGCGGAATATGATACAAAATTTATCGAATTGTCTCGATACGCATCGTATGCGTGGAGGACGAGTTGAGAAAAGTTAAGAAGTTTCAACCGGGATTGAGGGACAAAATTAGAAGGCAATTGGTGACATAAAAGCTCCAAACTTATGATGAAATCCTAGATAGGGCTCTGATATTTGAAAAGGAACTTGAGAATCAAAAGTTTTTCATTAAGAGCATAGCTAGTCGGACGGGTTCTAGTGTGGAACTAGGTTTGGGACCCTCCTGGCTTCTAAAAAGGCGAAGGTGTTAGATAAGGAGAAGAGTAGCACTGAAGTTCTGTCAATGACTAGTTCCCAAGGGTCAGTAACTGATTGTGTTTATTGCGGAGGGAAGTATTTTGGGAGGCCTTGCTTTAAGAAGATGGGGGCCTGCATTAATTGTGGTCAGTAAGGTAATCAGATTAAGGATTGTCCCATTCCAAAAAGGTTGGAAGCAAAGAAGCCTACTGCTCCAGTAAAAGCTTTTGCGGTGGACTATTTAGGACACTGAGACATCCCCGAATGTGATTAAAGGTACCCTTCTTATTTATGGAGTTTCAACTTCTATTTTATTTGATTCAAGATTTACGCATTCTTTTGTTTCTCCATAATTTTCATATCATATCATATCAACTCCAATAATCCTATATTATTCCCTGACTGTATCGATGCTTATAGGATCATCGGTAATTACTGATGTCATGTATTCGGAGTGTATGGTTGAGATAAATGGGATGCATTTGATGGTGAATTTGATATTATTAGATATGTGTGATTTTGATTTTATTTTGGGTATGGATTGGCTAGCCAATCATCATGCAAGTATTGCTTATTTCTTAAAACGGATGTGTTTTATTATTCTAGAAGTTAAATCCTTTTTCTTCCAAGGTATTAGGAGGAAGGAGATACCCGTGTTGATTTCGGTATTGCATGCTAAGCATTTGATCTGGGGTGGATGCCAGGCTTATCTAGCGTATGCCAGTCATAGTGTGCCAGCAAAAGATATTTTAATTGTATGTGATTTTGAGGATATATTGTCAGAGAAATTGCTTGGGTTATCCCCTCACTAAGAGCTAAAAGAGCTGAAATTGTAATTACATGAGTTATTAGATAAAGATTTTATTCGACTGAAGGTATCTCCATGGGGTGCACTGGTATTGTCTGTGAAGAAGGACGGGCCTTTACGGCTGTGTGTGAATTATCGTGAACTGAACAAAATTATGATCAAAAATAAATATTCATTGCCATGTATTGGTGATTTATTTGACCAATTGTAAGGATCTTGATATTTTTCAATATTGACTTGTGATTGGGATACCATCAATTGAAGATTAAGTAAGAGGATGTAGCCAAGACAGCTTTTCGAATAAAATATGGCCACTATGAGTCTCTTGTTATGCCGTTTGGTCTTACTAATACCCTTGCTACTTTTATGGATCTAATGAATCGGGTATTCCGATCATATTTGGATAAATTTGTAGTGGTATTTATTGAAGATATTTTGATATACTCTAAAAGTCACGAAGAGCATGAGACTCCTTTGAGGATTATTCTCCATGTGCTTCATGAGGAGAAATTATATGTTAAATTGAAAAAATGTGAGTTTTGGTATAAGGAGGTGATATTTTTGTAGCATGTTATTTCGAATGGTGGTATCGTTGCAGACCTGAAAAAGGTAGAGGCTATTATTAACTGGAATAAGCTTACATCAATAACTGAAGTTAGGAATTTTCTTAACATGGTAGGGTTTATAGAAGATTTGTATAGAATTTTACTCAGATTGCTATACCATTAACTCAACTGATAAGGAAAGATGTCAAGTTTGATTAAATTGAGGATTGTGATGGAGTTTCCAGGAACTAAAGGATCACCTAATGACTGCTCCAGGGTTAATTATCTCAGAGGGATATGGTGGATTCGAGATTTATTGTGATGCCTCCAAAATGAGTTTGGGTTGTGTGTTGATGTAAAATAGAAAATTAGTTGCTTATGGATCCAGACAGCTAAAAGTGCATGAAAAGTATTATCCAACTCATGATTTGGAGTTAGTTGCAATTATGTCTGCCCTGAAAATTTAGAAACATTATTTTTATTGTGAAAAATTTCTTATTTACTTTAATCATAAAAGTTTAAAGTATTTATTTTTGCAAAAAGAACTGAATATGAGGTAAAAAATGTGGGTTGATTTTCTGAAGGACCATGATTGTGAGACTCAATAGAAACCCGGGAAAGCTAATGTAGTGTTGGATGCTTTGAGTTTTCGGTTAAGTTTTGTAGCGAGTCTACAGATAAAACAGATGGAGATGCTAGATTGTTTGAAGCAGTGGGATATTCAAAGATAAGTTTGAGGCAATCAGATGATCCTATCGTATCTTCAGATCCAACTGGAGGTACTAAAAGAAATTAAGAAAAAGCAGGTAAATGATCCTTTTCATATGGATGTTGTTAGGGATTTGAGTAAATATTTCTGAATTAATTTTAATGTTCGTACTGATGGAGTTTTGAGATTTAGGGACAGTTTGTATGTACCGAACGATAAGGAGTTAAAGGAGAAAATTTTGAAGGAAGCTCATTAGTCCTGATATACGATTCATCCAATGATTAATAAAATATATCAGGATTTAAAAAAGATATTTTGGTGGAGGAATTTGAAGAGAGATATTGTGGCTTCTGTGGAGAGATGTCTTGTTTCCCAATAGTTAAAAGTTAAAAGGAGAAAGCCATTTGGATTGTTGCAACAAATGACTATCCCAAATTAGAAGTGGGAAGATGTTGAGATAGATTTTGTATCGGGTTGGCCAAGAACTCTCAAGAATCATGATACTATGTGGGTTATCATTAATAGGCTGACTAAATCATCCCATTTCTTGGTGATCAGGACGACGTATTCTTGGGATAAATTGGCACAATTGTATATAAATAAGATTGTTAGATTTCATGGTATGCCTGTAATGATTGTGTCTGATCGAGATTCACGATTTGTTTCTAAGTTTTGGAGAAGTCTGCATAAAGAACTTAGGATAGAATTAAATTTTAGTACAACGTATCACCCCTAAATTGACAGTTAATTGAAGCGTACTATTCAGATTTTGGTGAATATATTAAGGGCCTTAGTGATTGATATGAAGGCAAGTTGGGATGATCATTTAGCCCTGGCGAAATTTGCTTATAATAATAGTTATCAAGCAAGTATAAGTATGATACCATTTGAAGCTCTTTATGGGAGAAAATATAGATTACCGATCTATTGGGAGGAAACGAAAGATAAGAGGCTTCTGGGTCCCAAGATCATTAAGGAGACCGTAGAGAAGATTAGCGTGATCCACGAGAATTTAAAAGTAACTTAGAGTATGCAGAAAAGTTGCGCAGACCGAAGGAGATTGACGTTGAAATTTGAGGTCGGTGATTATATATTCTTGAAAGTATCACCATCAAAGGAAACATTTAGGTTTGGGTAAAAGAAAAATTAAAATCGTGATTTATTGGCCCTTTCAAGATTTTGGAGAAAATTGGAGAAGTGGCTTATAGATTGGCATTGTCACTCAGTTTAGCGGATGTTCACAATATATTTCATGTTTCAACACTTCGCAAGTATGTTTACGATTCTACAAATATTATTGAGTTCGAGCCTCTGACAATAAATAAGGATCTATCTTATGCTGAGGAGCCGATATGGATTTTGGATCGAAAGGATCTGATACTTCGTGCAAAGACTATTCATTTGGTGAAAGTTTTATGGAGGAATCATTCGCCTAAAAAAGTAACATGAGACCATGAAGAAGAGATTTGGAACAAATACCCCCATCTGTTTTCATGAGGTATGTAGTTTCATTTAAATTTTGAAAATGAAATTTTATAAGTGGGGGAGGATTGTAAGGTATGGATATCTAAAATGTAGTAAATCCTAATAATTAAATTGATGTAATTAAGTTTAAGTAAGTAAAATTAGAAAAATTGAGAAATTAACCTTAGTGTAGTAAATTGTAGAGTCGAGCCTATTGCAGGCTCAAGCCCAGAAGGAGACACCAATTCCAGTAGGGCTGGGCTCGCTGTTGGTTCAAGCCTAGGAGGCGCCAATTTCAGTAGGCTCCGAGCTCGCTGTTTGCTCGAGCCCAGATGGTGGTGCTAAATCCAGTGGCGAGGGTGCCCCTACACCCTTGCCATGTGCTCAAGCATGCCACACTCGCCTGCTTGGCGCTCGAGCGTCAGTTTGATAAATTTGACATTGATTTACTATTTTACGTTTTAAATAAGGAAGGGAGAGGGAGAGAAGCCAAAAATGACTGCAAAGCACGAAGGGGAGAAGAGAGGGAAGAAAAAGGGAAGGGTTTTTTCGTCAATTTTGGTCAGATTAGAGTGAAGAAATCAATAAATCAGGTTGAGACAAGTGTACCTAAACTTATTCTTCCTTGTTGTTGCTTTTTGATGTATGATGCATGTTTTCTAAATTTCTTATGATTTTATAGATAGATTTCATATTTAAGTATAAGTATTATAATTTATGGTTTCGATTTCATGATTTGGCTTGCGTTTTGTATCTGGAATATTTCTTCCAAACCCTAACTTGAAAATGAAGGTATAAAATTATTGTAAACTTTGAGTTATGATGTAAAAATGTTATTTGATGAATATTTAAGCTTATTAGACATATTTATCTGAAATTTGTTAAAAACATATACTGTCTGAAATCTTTGAGAACTCTGAGATTATCTGCAGGCCTAGTTGTATGAATTTGAAGTGACTTTTAAAGTATGATAAACTAAGGCCATGGATTAGAATCAGAATACTATAAGTTAATTTAGAATCAATAAAAAAATTAGACCAAGGTTTGTTATTAGCGGATAGTTTTCTATGGCATGCCTTAAGATATTATAGTGGTAATCGAGAATAACTCCGTTCATAGAGTAATATGTGGTCCGCCTTCCTCGGGGCGTTATTATGGAGGAATTTGACTTTTGATCATCCTGCCCTCGGGATATAAATAAGGAGGATTTTGACTTTTGATTATCTTGTCTCGGGATGTAAATAAAGAGGAAAACTTTAGCCTTGAGTTGTGTGAAGTTAATACAATCTATCCTCAATTATTCACTCCCTTAGTTGGTAGGGCCTACTAGCTCGAATCCCTTAAGAAATAAAAATTAATCTGAATGGAAAGTAAATTAAGGTGATTTCTGATTTTCAGTATAGTTTCTGATTAAGATAAGTGGAATGAATAATTGAATAAAAAGATAAAGAAACAAAAATAAGATTTTTGACCCAAATTCATGTTTATACTTTGCTTCATAATTTTGCTTGCTCCATATGCATTTTGATTCCTAATCTCAGGTATTCCTTTCTATTTATATTTATATTTTATATGAAAATTTACATGTCTTTATTATATAGTACCTTGTTGAGCTGTTGACTCACTACTTATTTTATTTATCCTTCCAGATGAAATTGTTGAGTTGATATATGATGAGAAAGAGTAAGGATATGGATTAGTTGGTGAAGATTGCTGGATCTTGAAGACTTGGGCAATTTTGATGTTATTGTATTGTGAATAAAACCAAGTAATGTTTTGGATGAATATTATATATTAAATGGCATGTCATGTTTTATTTATTATGGATTATTATTATACTTTTACATATTAATTTATGGATATAGTATGCTTTTACAGGTTTGATTTTAGAATTTGTATAGGTTCTTCGATAGCATCTTTATTAGATCCACTATGATAGTTGAGAACATTGTGTTGGAGTCATGGATGATATGTTATCGATGTTGATCCTGTGTATGAGTTATGTATATGTTATGGTTGAATGTAATTGAAATTTTAATGTCTATAGCTTGAAAATGTCTTATACAGGTTATATTATTCAGATTGAATGATGATTTTTGTCCATATTTAGAAAAACTCTACCTAATTTTTTATAGAAATTATTGTGCTTAATTAATTGTGTATTAGTTCAGTTAAATTTGATTATTGATGGAGGCCATTAGTGGATGATGACCCATTCGATCACAAGTGGAATCTATATTATTATTATTATTTGATAGTTAGGTCATTCACGCTGATATTTAGACAAAGAGATCAATTTATTTCTTGTAATGTCAAAATTTAAGGATTTTTGCTAGTTGTTGGTAAATTTTATGATCTTTGTCACATGAGGGTTCGGGTTGACCTAACTTTACTTTGGAGTCATGAATATGATAAAATATAAATTCTTGGATAAAATTTATCTATTGAATGTTATATTACTATCGTGGCTTTTTATCTATCACTTATTATATATCCGATATATTTGTTGTTATTACCTATTTTTAATTATTATCACTTATTGTACATCCGACTCACTTTTATATTTTATTAACTCCAAACTGAGTTGATTATATAGAGTTGGCAGGTGATCTTACTTTTATTGTGAGACTTCATATTAGAGAAGATTTTGAAAGTTAGTTGCTATCATATCAGTGGAAACATGTCAGATGTATTTTGATAGAGGTTTAATGGTTTATTTTTGAATTGCGACCCAGAAATAGAGTAATTTAATTTTTGTGAATAGTTATTCAATTTGTAATTAAAATGATGAATATATTAATGAAAATGTTGAAACTATTATTAATATTTAATGATTTTAAGATTTAATGTTTTCCACGTAAACGATTCGAGTTATGATTGATGGTTAGGGCTCAAGTCGTCATATAAACGGTCTGGTTAAGTGAATAGTTAATGCACCCAAAGAATAAACATTAAACTCATAGCTTATACAAAAGCTGGACCGTTTAATTCATAATTAATATAATGACTCAATCTATATATAATCATACCTCTTCAAGAAAGGTATGCCAATTGATAATAACATTATAAATACTCCTATTTTTCCTGAATGGAGGAGACCCAAAAAAGTAAATATAAAATTCTAATCATCTAAATACTTGCAAATCCTAAAAATCACAAAGCAAAACTTCCAATTTTTACTTCCTTTCATCTCAACCACTTACTATCTTTCCATTTAAATAAAAAATCTGATTTGAGTATCATATGGTATTTTAAAGAATAAGTCAAATATCTTTTAACCTCTTATTAAGTCTTATGGGATGTAAGATCCTAATTTAAAGGTTTAAAAATTTAACCCAACTCCATTCGGATAGCTATTTAGATTCAAGTTATGCATCATGTTAGAATGTATCAAATCATTAACCTTAGTAGTAGAGATAGTACTCTAGATAGTCTCAATAGTGTTTTGGTGAAATTTAGATACTAGTGTTAGATCAACATGTGAGCTTACCTTCAAACACCAATGGATCAGATTTGAGAGTTCGTTCCATAGTTTAGGCATCAAAACTAGGATAGTAAATTCAGTGTTCAGTTAAGTTTTTAGGTTTATGATTGACCTAGTGAGGGTGCCACGAGTCAAATCCTTAGAGTATTCAGTGTATTTTTCTACTCCTTTCTTGTTGAAGCACTCCTTCACATTGTCCGTAATCGCGTCTATATGCTTCTTGACATCTATTATTAGATAAATAATATTATTTAAAAAATTAAAATTTTAAGGAAT
>JAODPA010054993.1:0-11405 GCA_025585075.1 Nepenthes mirabilis
ATAAAATTTGTTAAAGAAAAATGTTTAATTCCAATTTTAAGCGAAAAGCATGATCTGGGCCTGGTCTGATACATTCCAGAGTCGGCCGAGCCCAGGCCTCTTCAACTTAGGGAATGATTACGCCCAAACCCCAGGAGAGCGAAACGGAAGCTGGGTGCGTTGCAGTCTCTCTCTCTCTCTCTTCCATGGCGTCGACGGAGCAACCCCTTAAGAAGCGGAAGCTCCACGAGCCGCTTCCATTAGAACCGTTGACAACGCAGCCGCAGCCGACAACGGAGACCCCTCTGCCGAGAGGCGCTGATGTCGTAGAGGGACCACCAACACCGCCGCCGCTAACACAAGATGAAATCCTCAGAAGACGAAGGAACCAGGAAGAAATTCGAAATGTGTACCAAAGTTACAAGACAATTAAGCGATGTGCCTCCAAGGAAGACCCTCGGCTCATGGCCGAACTTGAACAAGCTTATCTCTCTCTCATCACTGCTTCTAGAGGTCACTTATTCGTCATTTTATACCTAATCTTTGTAGGGTTTTCTTTTTCTTCTTAATGTTCCAGTTCTTGATTTTATTTCGTCATTTAATTCTGTGCTATAAATGAAAAACATGCGATATTTCCCTCGAATATTGACAAATTGAAGTTTTACTCCTAAAGCAGCACTTTAGGAAGATTCCCGAAGAATTTACCAACAGTATATTATGAGTTAACAACTGGTTGTAGAAGTCTTTATTTCCTTGATATTATCTTTTTGGTTTTCATTATATGAAAATAATTGGCTATACTGAAGGGAGCTATTTGAATTAGTAATAAGTATTTGAATCTGATTCAAATTCATCCGATGTATACCAGTAATAGGACCTATTCCGATTTCCATCTATCTTAGTTTGATAAGGAAGTCATCGCACAGCGAGTGCAAAGTCACGAGAACTCAGAAGCAGCACACGGGAAGGGCTCGATTTGAAAAGGAATTGACTTCACGTAGGGTTCTACATGAAGGGAGGAACTGCTGGATAAGCTCTCAGAGTCTCAATAAACGCAGGCCTTAGCCGTTTTACGTGGGGAATGTGCCTAGTTCAAGCTTGAATTAAAAAACATTAGACTACAGGCATTAAGCTATGTAATTGAGCTCAAGTTTGCTTGAAGCTCAAATCTACTTAGACAAGTGACTTTGTATACTTCAGAGATTGGTTTACCTTAGGTTTTGTGCACCTCCATCCACAATGAAATTTAGACAGTGCTTGATCCTATGATCCTAATTCATTGATGATTGGGATCTTTGCAACTTATACTGAGTGGATGCATATGTGACATCTTTTATGGGTGCTTATGATGTTTGTGCACCTTATTCTGGTTTTGTTAATAGTTATGCTTCTGTGGAAATCATGCAAATGATCTGGGGATATGGCTATAAAGGTGGGTCAATGCATAGGACTTCGGTATTGCTAGGCCATTTATTTGGTGTCTTATACATTTACGAGATTATTTCTTTGATTTGAACCTTGGATCTCTAAGGCTCATCACTGTTGTCTATGGATGTGATGCTTATATATGTAGTCACATATGCTTATTTATTGATCATATTGTGAGCAACTAAGCTTTGGGAAACTACTTCACGATAGCCGAGGGGGACAAAAGAATATAGAGTCCCTATTTTCTATGTCCATATGATGGGAAAATTGAGGAGAGGTAAGGGAGGAAAAATTTATTTGGAGAGAATTTTGTTTTGCTTTGCTTCTTTTTTGAGGTCACAAAGCCTTTTTATTTTGGTTCCTGTTGGCCTAGTGGTTTAAGTATATTGTTCCTTTTATTCATTATTGTTGTTGCTTCACCCAATATTCAGTAGAACTATTCCTTTGGTCATTTTTGGGTCTCTGCTGATTTCTCAACCATCAAGGGTTTGTTTTTCCACATGTATGAAAAAAAATAGATGTTATAATTTTCTTCTGTGAATCCTCCAAGATTAATTGTGTTAAAATAAGTAGGAGTGACAATTGACCACAGGAGGTATGGTTCATTGCTTATTTCTACGTGGGTTGAGATTTAGATTTTCTAAACCCTGTATGCATGTACACTTGGCAGTTCCAGATGTTCCTATTGGCATGTGCTGGGTTCCAGTTCGGCTGTTGGATATGTAATTAGAGGGAGAAATTTACATATGAATTGATCACTTTGCCTCATGAGTAATGGGAGTGTGAAAATGTGGATAGTTGAGGAGAATGGTGGGCATAACACTTAAATAAATGAAAAGAGATGAAACTTCAACAGCAAGTGAGGAAGGAGAGTTGAGAAAGTGCACCTCTTTTTTGAAGAATAAGGAGAAAGCAAATGAGACCGAAATAACTTCCCAGTCTTGTGGAGTTTTCCATTTACTTAGTTCTTGGGGTTAGTTGTGTTTGAATTGACTCAAAGCAATTAATACATGAATTAGATTCCCTTTTGCTATTGAATCCTTCTTGGGGTTAGTTTTGTTTGAGTTGACTCAAAGCAATTAATACATGAATTAGATTCCCTTTTGCTATTGAATCCTTCTGAATAAAATACTACATGTACAGTTGCAAAATGGAATATCCAGGATAGATCTTTTAGTTATAAATATGTATTTCTAGTTGGCCTCCTTGTAAAAAGATTTTTCAAGTTTCTCCACTAGGTTTGAGTCCAAATCCTGCAGACAATCTGAAAAGATTACCAGCAAATTCACAAATATGGAAAACGAAAACATATATTAAATATATTGTCTAATTTGCAGGTTGTACAAGCGTTCAGCGTATTGTGTCTGAATTCATTCCTCGATATGCATCATACTGTCCAACAGCTCTTGAAGCTGCAGCTCAGGTAGTCATTAATATGCACAACTGGAGCCTACCAGTGGTTAGCAGTGGGGAGGATCTGGATGGAGTTGCATTTGAGACTGCTAAAAACTGTATCGTTGGTCTGGTTGACATCTGCTGTGCTGCCGCATCTGAGGCACCAACATCATCTGTAATTCGAGGCATCTGCTCTGCAGTTTTTCTCAATGTTTTGACCTTCTTTGCATCTTCTTTTGAGGGTAAAGATATTTTCCAGATTGTAGAGAAGGAAACCCTAGAGATTCAAGATTCTGCTGATTTATTTGCTCAGCTAAAGCGGAAGGTTTCGGAGGAGGATGGATCTTCCTTACTGAAATTGTCAAAGTTACGAGCATTGAGTCTTCTTAGGATATTCTTTTGCTGTCCTAAAAATGTACTTTCGGCCTGTTTTGAGCTCTTCAATACCCCTTCAAGTGATGGACTTTACAAAGAAGGAAAATACTTTCTCAGCCAGCTGTCTAGCGGGCTTGCTTCAGACAATGAGATAACTAAACCCAGTAATGGACATGAAGAAAGCACAATTGGTATGGAGGTGGACAATGAAGTCAACGGTACTAAAAGTGAAAGACAAGTATCTGATGGTGATCATGTTCCAGCAAATGTATCACATGTGTCAAAGAACTGCTTGATGAGACTGGTGAGATATGATAATTGGTTTATAGTTTAATTAGGTGTTGGGCCTTTGGTCTATTTAGTTATTTTATGCACTGCAGCCAAAAGGAATTCATTTAACTTTTGATTGGGGGTATCATCTTGCAGACATCGATTATATACTATAGAAAAGGACTTTCAAATACCTCTGTCAACTTTCCAAATTAGCCTTTTTTTTGTCTTGGCTGCATACTTCCCGTTTCTCAATACCCAGGGTTTTTTGGCTCTTCCTCTTTCATTTTCTTCCTTTTGTCAATTTCTGGATATCACAGCTCTGGAATGTGGATATATTTTCAAACTCTGCAATGGATATATTAATGACAGGCATGTTTATGATATGATTTGTTTGCCTTCACCTCTATGAAATCAAGGAAATTAGGCGCTGATCTTCTGATTCATGTAGAATTCTTCCAAAAAAAAGTAAATCTGATCTTATACACTCTAGGTACCCTCTTAGTTGACTATTGTTGTTGTCTTTGCTGATGAAGATGATTTACATGTACTTTAAAACTGCCTGTAAGGAAGGCTAGTGTTTATCTTATATTCAACTTTTGTGTAAAGAGTTAAACAATACCTTGTACAATATGATGAAATTTGAGTCAAATGTAGGCTTAGTGTTTTCATGATGATGGCAAGTGTGTGCTGCTATCTATGTATTACTTTTGCTGAGGAAACTCGATACTGGAGATGTCATGTTATGTCATCTATTTGCTGAGGAAAATAGATTAGAAGGAGCAGCTTATTGGATGAGACAATCATATTGTGAGTTCCGTTGAGAGTAAGATATATACAACCTTACCTTTTACATTACAGGTGATTGTTTACGTGGTTTGAATCCGTAATTTTTTGTTCACCATACAACAACTGTATGTACTGTTGCCAAGGCTCGTCCGTGATAAATTTTTTTGGCAATGTGTTATTCTCAGGTGTGGAAAACACTTATTGCAATAAAGTTGTAAAACTTAAGAAGAATACCTCCTCTATTGTTTTTATTCCCCACTGCACTACTTTCTTTGAGTTATAGCTACATATTTTCTTTGTTTGTTCTGGAGTACATATTTGATGCTGAGCAAAATATCTGTGGTGGGAAAAGTAATGAAAATGATTGGATCATCTCGAAGCTCTTATCATGGTTTTGATTCTAGAGTTTGTGGAGGATCCTAAAGTCTTTTGATATTGGAATCGAAGTAACTTCGTGTAATGATGCTTTTGTTTCGAGTTTTTTTTTTTTTGGTTTTCAGGTGTTCAAGATATTGTTCTGTTTCTGGTTCTCTCTTTCTTCAGGTTATCAGGAAAGATCCTTCATTGAAGAGATGGATGTTTTCCAGATACAAAAAGTTGTGCAACTCAGCACCCTCTCCAGTTGTATCTGAAATCACAATTGGCTTGCAGGAAATCTTTGACTCTTTTACGGACCTACTCAAGGAAGAATATGACAAAGAAGATAGTGATGAGGATATTTCTGATCCATCTAAGCATGTTAATAGGCAATATTTAGTACAAAGGATCTCTAATCAACGGAAGTCCTCTGCTGATGGGAAAGACTTTACTTTGCGAGCTCATGATACATCTTGTGATTACGACTTGGCTGACAAATTTTCTGTTCAATATCTGAAACATCATAACTCCATGGTTTCCCTTGAAAATGATCACCACTCAAGTGCAAGTTCCAATAATGAAAGTGGAGGCTCAAAGTCAAAGTCCATGGACTTTGAAAGTAAGGAGCAGCTAGACGTATGCGATGGCAGGTATTCCATTCATAGGGAACCTTTGACTAAGTGGTCACCCCATCCGAGAAAACTGACAGACTCCAGGACTGACCTATTTGAAGGAGGAGACCATCCAGTCCCAGTTGACAATAATCAAGCTTCAAATGTGGATGCTTTGAGATATTCAAGTGGAAATGCAGGTAATGTTGTATCTAGAAATCATGCGGTGGTTCCTAACCCTCCTAATGTCAATCAGATCTTTTGGTACTCTGACGGAGATCCTGCTGCCATGGATGTGTTTTCTGCTTCCAGTCAGCTCTGGTTGGGGTTTCTGCCTCCTGATGCATCTGAAGCTTCTCTAAGATTTCAACTTGAGAGATTTGGTCCAATAAAAAACTCTTCTTTTTTTCCTGTTAAAGGATTTGCAATTGTTGAGTACAGAAGCATCATGGATGCCATAAAGGCTCGGGAATGTATGCGTAACCAGTCACCTTGGGGCACCTTACTTCGAGTAAAATTCATGGATATTGGATTGGGAACAAGGGGAGCTGTGAATGGGGTGGCTATTGGCTACAGTTGTCATGTTTATGTTGGAAATGTTTCAAGTCATTGGGTTAAAGACGAGATTCTCCATGAAATGATGAAAGTAGTTTACCGAGGCCCTCGTGCAGTTATTGAACTGACCAGTGAAGCTGCACTGCTTTTGGAGTTTGAGACTCCTGAAGAAGCTGCGAATGCAATGGCATGCATTAGACAGCATCGTAATGGAAACAACAACTATACGGTATCTTTTTCTGCTGGTCCAGCTGATATGCTGATGTCTCATACGAGTTTCGCAATTCCAGCATCTGCACATATAAACAATGGCCCAGGAAACATGTCTAACAGTATGCTTGGGTTACCTCATTTTCAAATGACAGTTGGAAGTCCAGCTGACAGGATGCGGTTGTATGGTGCAGACTCTGTTATGGTGAACCCTGACTGCGGTCCTCCAGATTTTGCATCTCCTAGTGCTAGTTTTGAAAAACATGGAATGACTGTGCAAAGTGAGCACGTGCTTCACTCAAACTGGCCTGTCTCTGCTAGTGCAGATATTCCTGAAGTAGGAGCAACAAAATGCGATGGTTATGGCAGCAATGGAATGGTTGCTTCTTCTCAAGGAGGTAATGCCCTATAAATAGCTTTTTAGGCAAAGGATGTCAACGCTAACAGAGATTGACTGGCTTGTAAACTGTTTCAGGTACATCAGAGATGGTGTTAGTGCATATGAAGCCTGAACTTGAGTCACATCCTGCGGCAAGGCTGGCTCCATGCATGCCAATAGCTGCACAGGGGCCTGTTATTGCACCACTACAGCAAATTCAAGGGAATGCCTACATGAGACCTGTTTATCTTCCGCCTGGCAGTTCATGGGATGCACGTGGTTTGAATCACCTGCCTCTGAATACTATGCCACCAGGTGGTGGTATGCCTAATAACTTGCATACAAATAGCATCCCTCCTCCTTTTATACCGGTTTCTGTGACGCCATTGTCACAGTTACAGGGACATGGAATTCAGCAGTACAGCCAGATGGTTCCTCAGGCAATTGTCCCTACACCATCACCATGCGTGCAACTGCCTAAAACTGATATGCAACCTCCATTACCTCCATCTCCACCGATTGTTCCCCCACCACCTAGTTCTCCGCCACCGCCTCCACCTCCACCTGACTTTGAAACTTCCGATTTGCAAAGTCCAGGCAATAAACTGCAAATTCAGTGGCAGGGAACACTGTCTAAAAGCGGAGTTCATTACTGTACAATTTATGCTTATAGAATGGATTCAGGCATTTGCAAATATTCCAATGACATCTCGGAGCCTGCAGAGTATGGATTTTTTCGATGATACTGGGATCTAAAGCTTTTGTTCTGACTAGATAATAAAAGCAATTTTTCCTTGCTGCAGGTGGCCCGGAAAATTAGACATGACAAAAAGGACAGATTTTCGTCACGTCAAGTCTACATTCAGTAATACACCATCACACAGAGTGAGCCTCATTGCTTTTGCATTCTGTTCCTCATTGTTACCAGTTAGTACCCTATCCACATCCTCTCCCGGTGACCATAAGTCAACTCCTGCATGGCATATAACGGTGAAATATCTGGTCATAGAAAGCTTTCTATGTGTTCTAGATTGCAGGAGACTACTGAGCCTACTCTTAGATGTCTGGTCATATAGACACTTGCGGCTTTCTAGTTTACAAGAGGCCCCAAAAGAAGTTATCAAAAACATTAAGGTGCACAAAATTGTGGAATAAGATGATACATGTTACACATATTTTTATTAAATCAAAATATACCTAATACGTCTCATGATACAACACGTGATATAACAGGAGACTAGTTTCCTGGTATATCTGGGTTTTTTTTATCGTCATTCCATTGTTTATGTGGGATATTATTGATGATGGCCGTGCTGCTGCTGCTGTTGCTGCTGTTGTCACACTATTGTTGTTTCCAAAGTCAAGTGTCCACTATGCTGATTTTAATAGATTGTATTCAGTGTAATCTGATTTAATTTCTTAACATTGACCAGGGTTTCTCATCAATATTTTGTGTATATTTTATGTTTCTTCTTCTGATTCTATAATTTTGGCATGTGATGCAGAGGGAGGTGTGTCAGCTTCTTCCATTTTCTCCTGGGGATCATAAAGGAGTAAGTTACCGGGCATCCCCCTTTTTAAGAACTAGGTCCTTTTATCAATCTTCTGTCTGGATTTAGGACATACTTCTCTCTAACAAAAAGAAGTAAAATTGCTGTCATCTGTCTGGTTTGGAAGGTTTATCACTGTGCTGCGTTGGCCGTTTTTCCTCTTGGGAGCTTCTCAGTATCTTTCTGTTTCTGTGACAATGTACATTTGTGCTTCTAGTGATGGGGGGTAGTGAGAGATAGAGGAGTTCAGGAGGAAGGGAGAAGAAAGGAGTAATGGAGGGGAAAGAGAGGGAAGAGCTGAGAGGAGGGTGGAACTGAGGAGACTGGATTTGAAAGGGAAATCAGAGAGGAAAGAAGACGATTAATCAATCAATAATTCTTATTAGTAACTGTTTAAAGATAGAGGTAGTTAAAATACACTGAAGCTCTCCTAAATAATACTTCCATACCCATATAGAATATACCAATAATTAACCTACAAAAATACAAAAAAAGGTGAGGAAAATATTAAGATTTCCTTAGAAAATATCAAATATTTAATGGATAGAACTGCTCCTGGATTTTAGCCTTCAATTTGTATATGATTTTCCACCCTCTAGAACTAAATATTATTTTTTGATTTGTAATCAAAACCTGTGAAGGGGAGCTTTGTTCAAATTATAATTTTTCCGGCGAAAACGGGTGAAGGGGCTATGGGGGCAGGTCCTCGAGTATTTTCTGTGTGAATTGTGATCTTACTGAATTGGGTGACCTTGTCTTCTTTGATGTCCCTCCTTTTCGCGTATGTCTTTAACAAAATCAGCATAACAAATTAGAATTGTGATTGGCACTTGATAATCCGCTGTTAATTCAGTTCTTGCTCATTATTTATGGTCCCATTCTTTCTCACTGATTTTTTTTTCAAAAAAAGAAAAATAAAAAAAATGGTCTTGATGCATCAGGTTTGTTACCATCCATGCCTAGTCCTTGAATTGTGTGATATTCTTCTGTAGTTGCAGCATCATGCAAATTTCTGAGACTGGTCAATATTTTGTGTTTGTGTTTCATGTTTGCATTACAGACAAGCTTTTATTGTTCTGCTGGGTAATACTGCCAGGATCTTCTTTTCCTTTCTTTCTAACTTTCATTTCATTGTACAGTTTCAGGATTTTATATCATACTTAAAGCAGAGAGAATGCGCTGGTGTTATTAAGATCCCTGCTGTCAAATCTATATGGGCTAGGCTTCTTTTCATCCTGCCTTATTCCCCTGAAGCATGTTCGATGCTTTCTGTTTCTCCAAATCCAACGGATTGCCTCATCGCACTGGTGTTGCCAAAGGAAACAAATTGCGAATGGGTTTGATCTTCATTTCCTATTCGGTTTTCTTGATGACACACACATCAATCTTTATCAATTACAGAGGCATATGCTATAGCATGTTTAACATGCAGCCAGCAAGTCTTCTGCTTCAGCTAAAGAGGCCGTTATCCTTGTCAGGTATGCAATCACGGAGAATCAACCTCGATAAAATGTGATTGTATTTTAGTCTCTTGGTATCCACATATGATGTAAAGAGACCTCTTTTGTTGAAGTATGATTTAAGAAGTTGACGCTTGTATTCCCCGAAAAAGTGGTGCTAGTTTGCTTGAGGTTGTTGTTGCCCTCAATTTTGGATGATACAGTTTCATTCTTTCTGTTTTGGGAATTGAAAAGACTACAGTAATGAAAGGTCCGTTATTTAATTTGTCCTCGAGGTATGCTGCAGAAAAAAGGAAGAGAAAGCATGGGGCATGGAATGAAGGCAAATATATGATCACTCCTCAAATATGGTACGTTCTTCCTCTTTTATTTTATTTTTTTTTCAAATTACTTTTTCTTTATTATTTTTCGACCATAAGTTTAAATGGGGTCTTCTGAACACAGTGCTGCCTTGGTTGCTCAATATAAACCCTATAGATTTATTCTAGTGAGAAAATTCCTTCTTTCTGAGTTTAAATGGTTAAATCTTCTTCTCAAGCAAATCGTTAATGAATTTGTTTCGGTTCAAAGAACAGCCTATTTGCATTAATTCATCATAACTAAACATTTTTTGGGTAGTCTGAAACCTAAGGAAGCCCAACCAAAAACCCTACCGTGGCGAGATGGGATGGTTACCGGAGTCCCAACTGGCAATGAGTCGGATTATTGCATGGTTGCGACAAACTCGCTTATTGAGTTTGTTTAACCACACGACACGGTAGTTCCGTATGCCATTGCCATCAATGTTGGAGCCATGTTTCTTGGCTAGATTGGCAAAGAACGGGTTTATTTTACTTTATTCTTTAATTTTTTTTGGGAGGTGGGTGACCTAAGGACGATTTTGGTGGTCCTTGCTGGAAGTTTGGTTGCATGAATTAAATAAGATAGGAATTATATTGAGTTCTCATGGGATATAATAAAGCAGTGGGAATAAAATTGATAATTAGTGTTTCCATATTTTGTTGGTCGCATAAAAATTGAGTTGAAAATTATTTTGCAATCTTTAGTATGAGTGAATAATTTGAGAAATAAATAAGAAAAATAAAAAATATATATATAAATCTTTTAATACATCACTCATAAAGCCTGCTGTGCCCACCTCCTGCCACTATCTTGGTCGTAAAATGGTCTTTTGGCCTAAAATTATAGTCCCCTGAGAATTTGAAATTAGTAATCCTCGTTCATAGGGAACTGTTATTCCCATATTAATAAAATTTGAATTTTACTTTAAGAAAAAAAGGGGGGGGGGGGGAATTAGCAAGAAAAGCGACTACGAGATTTTCTCAATCCTAAAATTTGCTCAAGCTGGTCCCTCCAAGTATCCTGTATGAGAAGACATCGGAAAACGAACTTATGGTGCTAAAGGGTATAAATTTTATTTATTTATTTTAATGAGAAAAGGACGTTGAGAGGAATGGAGTCAGGCGACCATATGGCATACATGGATAATGTCAGAAGAAATATTGGATGACTAATGAGTTTAAATGAATAATTTTGTAGGATGGGTTGGCTGGCTGAACATCTTTCTCTGCAATCCTACCAAAACTTGCTCTGTTGCACTTCATTTTCCTTTGTCATTTTACACTTGTTTTTACACTGTTAGGTGAAGTGATTGAGGTAGGATGTGTGAGGTTAGCATTCAATCGTACTGTTTTGGTGCTGTATTGAATTGAAATTGAATGAGCCTACTACAGCTTGCTCGGTTTTATTGATACTGCCAATTGGGCCTTTCTTCTTTTTTTTTAAAAAAAAATATATAGGGTAGAAAATAGCCTCTAGTCCTCTGCCATTGGATAACTTTGATGCAATATGTTTTCCCATAAAATATGTTATAGCATTTAATGAAGCAATCTTTTGGTTATGGTAAGAGTGGTGGTGGGAGTTCAGGTGGAGGAGGTGTTGGAGGCTGGTGTGGTGGTTGCATGGAGTGTCATGGTTGGTGAGGTTGTGCTTCTTACGGTGGTGGTGGCAGTGGGCTGTGGTTGCTTTGTGGTGGTAGTGGTAGTGG
>JAODPA010055004.1:0-11404 GCA_025585075.1 Nepenthes mirabilis
CCAAAATATCAGTCTAATTATATAATTTTAAACCCAAAAGTAATTAAAAATAATTATTGAAACTAATATGTCAATTTTATTTTCTTGAAATAATAAAAAAATATTTAGAATGTTACACAGCAGGTGAGTCATAGTGAAAGGAAAGCATTGCCCCGTCACAGCCAAGAGATGGACTTAGCTTCAGGACGGATGTGAAAAGGGGTAACCAAAGTGGTACTGCACTTGAAAAGAAGTAACCAAAGCAAACTCCCCATGCGACTCAAGGTCACACTTGCAAACAGTAGAGACGAACTTCCTCCAATCCTGACTAATGGAAGTGCAGGCTCCATGCTAGCTATGAACCCTCACGCCACTTGTTTGGTGAAGACAGGTCGTGATGCAAGGAAAAACAAGCCCCTAAATTTATAGTGGGGGATGGGGCAACAAGCCATTAAATGCAAAAGATTTCCTACAATAGTGTAATCCGCAGAGAATCATTTGGAATAGGGAACCAAATCCTAACCATCAGAGTAGCAAATAAGTAGGCCACCTAGGGAAGGGGCAAAGGAGGAAAATGATAAATGGAGTACCATCAATGAACATATTGTGAGTTAAAATTCAAGCCTCCCGATATGGGGAGCTAGTAATAGAAATGGTGGAAAATGGACCGGCCTAGGAATCAAGCCTAAGAATAAAGGAAAGGCCCATAAGATAGTGGCCTATGGCACAACCCCGCAAAGGCTCAGGACTAAGAAGTGGAGAGGTCAACGCCAAGACCGTCCGGCTGAAATAGGGGATGTGGGTTGCCCTGCAGCCACGCACGTGGGGGAAAACTTACTATAATTGCCCCGACCAACTCGGCAAGTATCCCCAGAATGTTGCCCACGATTGTGCAATCTCTCCCAGAACGGCAATATTGATTCAGTGGATATCTTCAAATGGCAATTGTTGTAAACACCACCTATAGCATCACAACAAAGAAGGAAGGAATTCACCCGATCAATCGCAATTGCCATAATTAGCACCCCTAATCCCCAGGACAACTCTCCGAATCTGCACAGATAGTTGTTAGCCAACCTTGGTGCCCAAGTAGGGCTGAGCTGGCTCAAATGCTATAAATATCCTCTTTGCTCCCACGGGCAAAGGGCATGGCACTTTCAAGCCTGCAGAAGAATGACTGCCTGCCCAAAAAGCATCCAAGATGCCTTTCACAGCTCTCCCTCTCTCTCTCTTTCCCTCCCCTCTCTCAAGACGCTCCCCATAGAATACACCACCACCTCAAAGTCATTCCACGCCAAGTGCATCCTTCAATAGAACTCAATCCCCACACCCATGTATCATCACACACATCTCTCACATCCTTGTACCTTTTTATCTGTTGAGAAAGATTTCTAACTTGAGTGTCGGAAGATATACTGGAGAGTAAGTCCTATAAATCCTCTGACCTTTTATTTGTTTGTTGTAGTGTGTAGGATCTAAATTATTATGAATGAAGATCGGACCCACTTTAATTCAACTTATCGAGGAAGACCAAGTGGCTCCCTAGTTCACAAAACAATCTAGATTCAGGACGTATTAGCTTCTAAACTTGTAAAATACAACTCTCATTTAGATTAATTCATATAAACCTCTTCATTTGAATTGTCATTTAGAAAAGCAGTTTCCCTTTTATTGGTGCAACTCTAATGTATAATGTGCAATCAAAACCATAATGATATTTACAGAGTTTTCAAAAACTGATTAAAAACTCTCTATGTAATAACAATGCCTCTTTATTGAACGAAATTCTTAGTCATAAGTCTCACTTTATATACTTTACTATTGCATCAAAAACTATATTTGCTTTTAAAAATTAATTTATTATTGAATTTAACTCATTTTTTATGGCACCAACTCACTTTAATGAATCTTTTTTATGACTTGGTTGAATAAATTTGAATCCACTATATCAAATTTAATTTACTGCAATTCATGTAGTATGGTCCAAAATGATTAAACTTTATAATGTTATTCTTTGTGGTAGTTTATAATCACCTAATTGACAACAGCCTTATCATGATGTGGTTAGTCATTAATATATTGTCAACATGACAAATCTCTTGAAAATTATGGGGTAAAGACATTTGTATCCTGACTACTTGAACTTTCATATTTCTCAAAGCATCACTTCCACTGAATTTACCATCATCAATGAATATTTATTAGCTGTTCTTACCCTCCTAAAGGGACGAGTACCATCGGTCTGCAATAGTCAGTGGACTAGGACCCGACGTATGAAAGTTATGATATCGACCAAGCGCCGACGGGTACATACGGGCGATGGCCTAGGTTAGCAAAAGCCTAGTGACGATAGCCACAAGGCTTAGCCGACAACAATGTGTTCCCAGCACCACGACCTCCCCTCGATAGGAGCGAGCGCAACTCGGGGATCACGATCAAATTGACCTCAGTGGTGACAATGTCAACAGTGCTTGCTCGGCTCTCCATCTCTCTTGCGGATCACTCCCAAAGTGCGCCCTCCCAGTAAGGCAATCTGGTTAGAGTATGAGATTCCTCCTTAGTGAGCACTTGGACCTTGAAGCTCGGGCAGCCCATTGTCAACGTGAGCGGCTAGCATTGGGCCCTATGGCACCTCGACAAATGGCAACAGAAGCGTTTAGCTGACAAGCAGAAAAGTATTGGATGAAGAAGTTCAGCATGCAATAGAAACATCAGCAACAATGATCAACACGGTCTAACTATTACATTAAAGAATCAGAATGTACATCTGAAGGCATCTGATGGCCTAAAAGATACAAAATACTATTTACACCTATAGCCTACCTAGATGACTATCCTATGGTCAAGAACCCCTCAGAGAACGTGGCATAGGCCCTCTACCCTCTATGATATGGTAGCCAATTTGGTTTGAGAGGCGAGAAGCTCCAGCGATCCTCGAATCCAGGAAGCCAACAAGGAAGTCGGGGGGTAGCTAAGGAGGCGATCCGTCTGTTGAAACAGATGTCCTCCTAAAATCACTCCTCTAAGGTAGGGACCACCTGTTCATGACGGAGCTTGTTCCTCAGCTCATCCTTGAGTGATGTGATCCTACCCAAAGCTCGAGCATGGGCTCCAGAGAGATCCCACAATCTTGCCTCAAACTTAGATAGGGCCTGGTTAAGGTAGCTGGCCCACGCTTAACTCTGCAGCGCATCCCTCATAGCAGCACTGACCTGGTGCTCCATCTCCTCGGTGACACGTTTAGTTTGTGCACACAACAAGCGAGCAATCTCGTCTCCCTGCAAAAGCATGGACTCCTCCAACCAACGAGGCACCCTCTAAGGCTGAAAAATAGAAAAAAGGAGTCAACTAGAGACAACATCGATAAAGCATATACGCGGAGATCCATGCTACTTCTCAACGCGACGGACATACCGGCGAGAAGATCGAGCGGATTCAAGGCTTGGAGGTGTCCTCAGGGTGCCGAGGGGCTCAAGCAATGGAGGGCCCAGGTGGCATCCTTCCTCGGCAGTGGCCCCATTCACCGAGTCTTCTTCTTTGATCACTTGCCCATCTCCACTTCCATCCTCAGACAAAGGCCCAGGGGAAGAAGAAGACGACACTCCCTGCGCCAGGATGAGTAGAGTGGGAATGTCGATAACATCTCTATCAACCATTTAGAAGGCAGTAGCAAAAGCAAAAATGTCTGCGGAGGCCAAGCGATGAAGAGAATTATAGGAGACGCTGCATTTAAATAGATGGAGCCATTGTATTGAAATGACGTCACAAAGAAGCTGAAAGCTCGCATCGCCACAATAGCGAACGATGCGTGTTCTCACCCTGGCAAATCTTCCTGTGGGCACCATTATGACAGATGTCGCCTTGCATCCTCATGTAGCCTGCCATCCGTCACTGCACTCAACCACTCTAACCAATGTAGCACCTATCCAACATTGGTCTCCAGAAGCGTCTGTTTGTAATGATGCCAGGTGCATCAGTCTCTAAAACTTGCAAAGTGATAGCGTACGGTCTGGACAGATTCAAGGAGAGGATGTCTTGCTCCCTCCCTTATTGGACATCGAGTTGAGAGATTAGACATCACTGGCCACCAGACGTCGGTAGGCCAAACCACCAGAATATCAAAGATCTAAGAGATAGGAAGATGGGAGGCGACCAAGACAAGCTTGAGGTCAGGTTAGCTAGCCACCTACCCGGCTAAGCATTGGGTCAAGTAGGTGCGTGTTGACCCACGGGAAAACAAAGCCGTTTGTCAGTCGTCACGGCAGCAAGTAACAATGTTTAGAGGTCTAGTGGCCATGCACTAACTCGCCTGAAGACCAGGATGTCTGAGAACTAGCTAGTCAGAATGTCAAAGATCTGAACTGCATATGGTAAAAAATCAAAGTACCCCAATCATTGACATCATATGAGAATATTATGGATGCACAATGAAGTCAAAGAATGCTCGGCAATTCTATTAATCGATTCCCTTTATAAAGTACAAGGTCTCGATAGCAAACACATAACATTATGAAGGAATAAAAATATGTGGAACGACGATCAGACTACTAAAACTCTGCTCCACAGGCACATGACCACGGGATGAAATCTCAGTGGCAAGAACACTGCATTCCAGATGATTAAAGAGACCGTGCTCCTACACACCAAATAGGAAACACATTGCAAAGCCCTTGCCAGCAAGAGCGAGGCATGAAGAATCAATTCCATCTCAGGAAGAATCCACCAAAACCTACCGTAGTCGTGCAAATCCATGCGTCAACACCAAACCCGGTGCGATGACAATGGCCTAAGCTTCAACATGAACTCAGGGAATGTACCTCCACCAACAAATTTCAGATCGAACCCCCGTAGGCTTACTGGAGTTGAGTCGCTCAACTGAAGGAGATGGAGTGTCAACCACTCCTGCCAAAAGGGCTAAGCAACCATTCCTCTAGGGCTGTCCCTGTAAGAGCTCTCCATCACTAGTTGGTAAAAGGAAAAACTAACCCGAGCCTTGCCTAATGCTACGTGAAACCAGGGTGTGTTAAGATGAAAAGAGGGAGACCAAAGCAGATCCTAAACATGCCTTCAGCACTAGCTTCTAGCCTTGAGCCAAGGTCTCCATTGGCTTCGGCAGGTGTTTATCTAGGCTTCATGCCTACTTCAAACATTTGCACAGCTTAGTTGGTGTGGATGATTCATGGAGCGAGGTGTTGCGAGCCTCCTACTTATAGCCAAAAAAGAGGATCGGCATGCCATTACCGTGGAAGATCACATCGCTAGCGTAATTTGCAGAAAATTGATGTAGTCTAGAAAATCACTCCCAAATCCTATCAATCAGAGCAACAGTCTCCAAAGTTTTTTGAAAAGGAATGTGTACGGACCTGCATGACGACATCCCATCATTGCATGTGGGTGGTTGAAATTTTGAAGCATTTGGCATGGGGGCTAGTGATGGGTCTGTCACCCATGGGCTAACCCGAATGTCAAGGCCCACGATGAAGAGGATGTTGGGAAGTCCCAGTCTTGGAAGAGGGCCCGTAAGTAGAAGGGGTACGCTCAAAATCTGAGCAGTGCTCTGTCGACCTAGTTGGCCAGGTCGAGACGACCCACGATCCTCTTCCTACATGCTGAAGTAACTTACCATAATCAGTCAAAACTTTCAAGTAGATATTCCAAAAATATTTGCCCACGTATGCATGATCATTCCCAAATTGGCAATCGCCATAATTGCGGCAAGAGAATCGTCTAGAAAAAGGAAAGGATAATTGCTGGCAACCAAGATAGGCAGGATAGATATCCACAATTGCGTAATCATTCTCGAAAAGGGAACTGCCATCAACAGCCACCCATAATTATCTACATAACTCAACAGTCCCGCGAGAGAGAGCTCTTCAGCCTTAGCGCTCAAGCGAGGGTGAATTGCCTCTGTCACCTATAAACACCTCCCTTCCTCAGCGAGGAAAAGGGGGCTTCTAGTAACAAAAGGAGCCCAGAACACACAGAGAAGCCCGAAGAGAGGAAGCAACGGAGATGAAGGGCGAATTATATCCATGATTCCGTAGAAAGATAAGGAGCTCCCCAATTCACTCGAGGCCATGGACTCCTGGTGAGATTCCTCTTTCTCCCTCTCTTAAGTCACTCCACATCGAGCGCATCCATAGGAGCCAAGTCTTCCACCAGCCCTCCAAAGCAACCACCATTAACAACCTCATCAAAGGCCCACATAACTAGAAACTAGGAAGGAGATTACGCGGAAGTTCTCCATCTCTCTCTCCCTTTAAGCCGCCCCTAGGCCGGTGCATCTCTAAGCAGCCCCTCAGCCAGGCGCATCTCTAAGTTACCCCTCAACTGGGCATATCTTTAAGCCGCCTCTCAGTTGGCCACACGTCTAAGCCACCCCCTGTTAGGCACACCAAATACTCAATCCCTAGAAAGCATGCATCTATGCACTTTCTTACATCATCGTATCTTTCTATTTTTTAAAAAAGACTACTAATTTAAGTATCGGAGGATAAACCAAGGAGTTAGTCTCGTCAATCCTCTAACCTCTTATTTTTAGTTGTGTTGCGTAGCATCCAGGTTTAAAGAGATAGAGATTGGATCGGTTCTAGTTTGACCCAACATGGAAGATCAAGCTGCTCCCTAACCCGTACAACAACCGAAAACCTGGGATGCATCAATTTTAAAAATTGAAATAAAATTATAAAATTGGAAGATCAAGAATTTGTAACAAGATGATGGCCAGTATTAGGAAATGACCAACAATTTTAATGTTCGACAATAAAATCTCACTCATGTTCTACGCAGAATAAAATTTTCATGGAAATATCATTCAACATGCTACAACTCCTTATAATAGTGACACAATGCAATAATTTTTCTCTAACGATCCTAAAAAGATAATGTGGCTCATTATCTATATATGGTTTTGATGTGCCCCTGGTTCCTAGGTTATGGCACGCATTAGGGAGCCACTTGATCTCTTGCTATAAGTCAAACTAGAGTGGGTCTAGTCTCCGTCATTGCTAACTTGGAACCTATGTACCACAAACTACAAACAAGAGATTAGAGGATTTGCATGACTCACTCCTCGACTTATCCTCCGACGCTCAAATCAGAAATCTTTCTCAAGAGATAGAAAGATGTAAAGATGATACTAGATAATGTAAGATTGCATGTTAATGGGAATGTGAGAGGAGGATTGGCTCCTATCGAGCACCCGACACTGGGCATCTTAGAGAGGAAAGGAGGACTGAGATCCTTTTTGGTTGCACGTGGTCGGTGGCTCACTAGGGTTGCACTCGGTGAGTAGCTCACTATGGATGCACTCGGTAGGGAGTAACTCACTATGGAAGCACTCGACAGAGAGTGGCTCACTATAGATGCACTCGGTGGAGAGTAGTTTTGTGAGGAGGAAGAGCTGTCCAGGGAGAGAGCTCAGTTCTCCCTCTTTCTTCTTCTCTCTTAGATCCCTTTTTTCCTTTTTATCATCTCTTTTCCTCCTTCCTCTTTTTTCCCTCTTCTTTTCGCCTCGCGGTGGTGAGGAGTATTTGTAATATTTTGATGGTAAAGATTTGGCACCAAGGCCCATGACAGGTGTCATGTGACAGACCGGATTATTTTCTTTAAATAACCTCCGTCAATGATAAAATAAACTAGAATTTCTAATTAAAATCATTAATTTCTGTAGAAAATTGGGCAAAATTTTGTTTGTAAATCGAGCCTTTACCAAAATACAAATACCTGCAAATCAACTCTGCACAATAATCTACAGCTATCCACAAAACTATAAATCTTATTGTTTAACACACTACACAGGATCTAATCGCCGCATCAACCAAGACGACACCGACATCATAACTCCAGTATAATGCCGGTAGAAAAGAATACTAACTAGGAACCTCGATCATAACCACAATGAGAAGGACCTGCGGAAGTATAAAAATCACAATACACAGCGGAACTAATTCATCATTCATCCATGCTAAACATCATATATCATCCCATACATGTTTTACACAGTTTACAAAATATGGCCAAAATTCCTGTTTCATACACAAAATTAGCTAAGTCCCAATCCCGAGCCCTGTGTGCAATATCAGCTATCTATCGCACTTCTATGATCTACTCTATCTCGTCGGGTATCAATGTGTTCTCATTTGAAAGATATATAGCAAGGGTGAGCATATAGCCAAGCAAATGAAATCATACATCACTAACTATAACAATTTACAGGAAAGACAGTAATTGGGTAGGAAAAATTATATAACTTGGATAAAGAAAGCATGCGAGGAGAGGGAGCATCAATAATCATTTAGTTCGCATGTTTTTTCTGGTTACGTTCATTCACTTTCATTACTTTCATCAATCTTTGTGGACCCAAGCTAGTAGGTCGTACTAACCAACAATGTGAGAGAACAATGAAAGGAATGTGTCTGCCACATATTCTAAGGCTGGCTACATTTTAGATCTATAGTACTCGACCATCGGCTACATTTTAGGCCTGCAGTACTCGGCCAGCTCAATCGCCCCATATCTCTCAGGGACCAGGACAATTCTCGTTCTTTCACAACAGCATCCTAAAGCATACCCTGCACATCACCCGCCCCCAGGAGCAGCCGGAGTATTCGTTGGGTTCCAACTGTGATGTACATGGCAAGCTAGATGATACTATCCCTATGATCCATGGTCCTAGTTTTAAGATTAGTTTAATCCTTGAAGGGGAATCCACCATTGCCATATACATTCTCAAATCGGGAAATCACATTCCCATCACTTGTCTCCAACCAGGAGACCAAATCCATCACTTTATATTTTGTGGATTCCATTCCTTTACTCGTTCGGTTCCTTTCTTTCATTTGAAGCTTAGATCTTTCAACCAATAAGTTTAACTTGTAAGAGAATTTGATTATATTTACCTCCGTGGGTCAAACACCACCTTAGAAGCTTCTGGGATGCATCCCCTTACTCCCGGTGCACAATTACACATTTTAGAGCTTACAATTTAATACAACATTTAGCCATGAGTTTCATCACAATTGAAGAGAGCTGACACATGTACACTTACCTTTCAATTTCGGATGAACATTGTTAGGCCACTTTTAGAGGGCTCGGACGCTACGAACAGGTCAAATTTTGTGGAATCAATCATCCGGTCAACACATACTTCCTTTTGGGATACGGGGATTTATATTCTAGAGTCATTTTAACATTTTATAAAGGTAAAAACATGCAATTTCCTCCTTAGGTCTCGGGTGAACAGTGTTAGTGCCCATTTAGAGGGCCTGGATGCCGCGAACGAGTCAAGACGTGCAAAATCGATCGCGCGGCCGACGTATACACACATTTGGGACGTGAGGATTCACATTTTGGGGTCAATTTAATGAAATGAGGTGTAGAAATGGAAAAACCCCAATTTCCCATAGGTTAGGGTTTGACGATACTCCACCGGTTGGATCGGTGAGTAAATCGGATAATAAATTACATAATTCTTGGTCTCAAGTCACGGATATCACATTTTCTATAGTTTGGGTGGATATCAAGACAAAAATACCCGATAATAACTTAAAAATATCGAAAGAGGAAAGTTAGTAAGTATGAGAATACTTGCCTCGATGCGTGCTATTACTTTTATAATTGGCTCCCGAGCAGATTCGGAATTTACAGCTTGGTCTCCTCCTTTCTCTCTCTAGAATCGACACTCTTCCTCTCTCCTCCTCTCCAAAACCCTCTGAAAATGAGGAAAAGTGGAAGAAATGCAAAGCAGGTTGCGTTTTTATACCTATCGGTGCGCTCGAGCGCCGGCGAGCGAGTGGCAAGCGCAGCCTCGCTGTCGGCCCGCGCTCAATGGGTGGGGGAGCTACTGGATTTTACCGCTTGAGTGCCGCTCGAGCGCACAGTAGGCGTGGCCTGCTACTTGTGCCACTACTTTTTGCTCTCAAGTGCACAGTAGGCGCGGTCTACTGGCATCATTTTATCAATTCACAATTCGATTTTTCTTCTAATACGCATACTCATACACTCAATAGGCCTAGTATTAATTATTATCACGTTGATTTCCTTATATTTATTATATTTTTTGACCCAGAACCTCACAAGTTAACTGTAGAGTCTCACATTGGATTGGAGGGGGGAACGAAGCGCGCTCTTATAGAGGCGTGGATACCCTTCCCATGGAGACGTGTTTTGGAGGTGGTGGAGGCAGTTTGCCAAGAGAAAAAACCATGCGGAGCCTGTGTGGCTGTCAAAGTAGACAATATCTCCATGTGGGTGCCTGGGAATGTTACAAGTGGTATCAGAGCCGAGACCAGGGTTCGGTGTGCCAGCGAGGACGCTGGGCCTCTTTAAGGGGTGGACTGTAGAGTCCCACATCGGATTGGAGTGGACACGAAGCGCGCTCTTCTAGAGGCATGGATACCCTACCCATAGAGACGCGTTTTGAAGGCGGTGGAGGCCGTCTGCCAAGAGCAAAACTGTACGGAGCCTGTGTGGCTGCCAAAGTAGACAATATCTCCATGCGGGTGCCAAGGGATGTTACATGTCACCTCCGGGTTTGCTAGCCACCGGAGGCTGATGGGAATTGCCTTTGTCAGGCGCTGCCTTATTGTGGCGAGGAGGCTGTGAGTGGTCCCTCGATCTAGTCGTCAGGTGATTTCAGGTGGTGCTCTGTATGCACGTGCTCTGATCGCTCTGTTGGCTGCCTGCCTAAGGGCCTTTCGGATTCGTCTGACTAGCTATATTGCTAGTTGGACCGTTAACGCTTGTCTGCTTTGACAGATCATGTCCGAGGCCTGATTTTGGTCACCGCTATGACCCATGGATTAGGCCAGATCGATCTCTTTGTTGAGGGTCAGCCTGCCGCTTGCTAGGCCCCATGTAGCACTGATGGTTAGGCCTGGGGCTGGACTGGCCCATGCTATCAGCGGACCCATCATTAGCACCCTCTGTTGGGAAACTGTTCTTGGTTAGTTCCCAGCATATACAGTGATGGAACGTCTCTACACAGGCGAGCTTGCACACTCCTTTCCTAGACACTTCCTTTCTAGGCTTTCCTCTTCGGTGTTCCTCGCTTCTTTTCCTAGAGGATGTCATATGAGCTCATCTTTTCCTAGAAAGATTCTGGGTAGCCCTGAGGCCTAGTGTTGACCTCATACTGATGACGTTGTGAATATTTTTTTTTGTAAGTAAGTATTTTGGATTAAATGGAGAAAAATTACAAAAATAACTATGTTTTATCTCCAAGTATTTTGACTTGGAAATAAAACATAAAACGCTAGGGCATACCCCAAGCGGACAGTATAGCAGAAAATACATAAAGGCCTCTAGGAGGACAAAATATGACAGAAACCAAAGATTGACATTTCCATCAAAATATATGAAAAAGGATCAGCGCCAGAGTGCCAAAAACTGAGCCAGTCAATGCAAATTCCTTCATCAGAGGGAG
>JAODPA010055015.1:0-11403 GCA_025585075.1 Nepenthes mirabilis
GAAAGTTAAAAGTAGAAACATTGAGATAATATGTTTTCATTCAAATCTCATATAAAGAAAATTGGGTTTCACACTTATAATATTTTAATAATTATTGCCACATGATCAAAATAAGTTAAAGGATAGAACAATTTTTGTTCGTTACAATCTTCACATTTTAGGGTCTTCTGATAATTCTAATGATAAGAATTTCATCCGAACAACTCGGATGACTTGTATTATAAGATAAGTCCTATAAATTTTAATATATTAACATAATCCTTAGCATTCATATTGTTGCGAGATTGAGTGAGTGAGTTTAAAAAAAGGAAGGATCCAAATTGGACTATGAGAAATGGGTCTTCAGCTCTAGATTATGCAGTGTGAACTATTGTATTCCATCAAACTTATTTTTAACTTGAATTAGGGATTTTTCATTATTTTTCTTGATCTTTGAAGTTTGAGGGCTTTAATTACATTAATTTGATTGGAAGTTTGAAAGTATACATATGGTAATTGTTGGGCCCTAACATAGGGGCCCATAAAAAAGCGCGGCCCAATAAAGAGGCCCAAACGTGAGGCCCAGGGATGCTCCCGCAAGCCAAAAAGGCTAGCCAGTCCACAGAGGCCCGAGAAGTCCTCTCCGCTCACAAGGAAGCTCGAGGGCAACACTAGCGGCACCCAAGTGCATAGACACGGAGAAAACCGAGAACTCTGGAAGCTCTGCTAAGTTTCAGAATCGCCCGAGAAGTCAAGAAGAGGCTCCCGAACTATCCCCAGAAGACCCTCCAAGAGCTACTCCCTCTCACGAGTCCACGAACTCACGAGGAACATCACACCTGGACGAGGACTGCTCATTCATGACAGGGAATGCCAGCTAAGCAATCTCGCCGATTCCCAAGGAAACCTGCAACCACTGTCAGTCGCCGTCTCAACAGTGCACGCCTAGTCAAATCAAGACTGTCGCTCAGACCCTGCACCCGCAGGCCTACCAGCGGCGCTAGCCGCATGCCACTCCGCCTACATTAGCAGCAATAAATGCAGCCAGCAGGCCCGGCCATCCGATGACCGCCCCGTGCCTCCTCCCCAACGGCTCATTCTCCTCTATAAATACCCAGCAAAGCTCCTATTAAAGGGACCAGACTCTCTTTCCCCGAGATTAGCTTCACGAAGAAGGCAAAAAAGGCCCACTTCCTTTTGGTCCTAAAACTCTCTCCTCCCTGTAAAACAGAACAATGAGAGTGATAAAGACTCCCAGCGAGTATAACCTTCTAAGAAAGAAATACGAAACGAAAGATAAGGAAGGGATTAACCCTCACAATTGTACTTTATAAAGACTTCTACCCAAATAGTGAAGCACCTTCAAGGTCCTGAACCTCGTGGTTTTTCCTCCCCATTGAGGAGGAGATTTTTCACGTAAAAGCCCCGGTCTCAATCTTCCTCTCGCATCCAACACCTCAAACACTTGTGTTGCCTGAAAACCACTGAGCCAATTGGACCTCGCCAACCTCTGCATCTCTCGGACCCCGTGGATCCAGAACGCAACATTGGCGCCGTCTGTGGGAAGGAAGAACAAAAAACTCATAACTTCCCACTCTCCTACAACAAGCAACGCCCTGAGGATGATCAGCAAACAAGACAGCACCTTCACCCGGGAAGAGGAGCGCTACGACAGGTGCCTCCCATCGGGTGGCAGAGTAAGTGGCGGTCTCGGCACTAGCATACGCAAGCTAGTGCAGAAGGTGGACAACCTCACAAGAGCCGTTCGCACCCTCCAAGAGAAGGTGGGCGAGCAATCTAGGGGCCCGCGCCCCGAAGGCTCGCGTCCAGCGGAGCCCCAGAGGCAACACTCGACGCGGACTCCTGGCGAGTTAAGGGACTACCTCAACAGAAAAAAGTCCATGAGCCAAGCCCCGACGAAGAAAGGGCTCAAAAGGCTCTGGAAGACTGTCTTTGGACCAAAAACCAGTGAAACAAGTCAGCCGGGAAGACAAGAAGACCCCCTGCCCCCGAGGACAGGTGAAGGAAAAAGAAGAGCGAGCGCCCAACTGAAGACCCAAGGACCATCCGGGCAGAACAACCCCGAGCAGTTGGTCCTTGGGGGAGGACGACCATCCAGCCCGCTAGCCTTCACTGACTCTCTCACCAACATCCTGAGGCAGATTAAGGACGAAGAGTTCCTAAGATGGCCCAAGGCGTTGAAGAACCCAGAGGGAGGCGACCAGTGGGAGTACTGCCACTACCACTGCAGCCGTGGCCACGACACCGAAGACTTCCGGAAGCTCCAGGCAAAAATCGAGCGGCTTGCAATGGAGGGCTATCTCGACCGCTTCTTGCCATGACTCGGGCGTACCCGGTCGCACCGTTCAAAGGGTAAGGCCATAATGGGCGCGAAACACGCCTGACCAACCGCTGGCGGCGCCAATACCGGCAAGGCCAGCCCCGAACGCAGCTGTCGCAAGGACCAGGGAGACGGTGGAAAAGGAGCGCGAAGGCCCAAGCGCGCGGACTAAAAAAAAGGCCCTGGAGGCCAATGTAAAATATGTACGTTAATGAAAAATCCTTTCATTATGTCTATTTTGAAGCATTTTTATGCTCCCTCACCAACAACGACGCAACTCGCGGCATAAACAAAAACTCGGGCGCCAACCCGAGCGGCCCCAGCGGTCGGACCCCCGCGGTCAGGCAACGAAAGCTCGGGCGCCAACCCGAGCGGCCCCAGCGGTCGGACCCCCGCGGCCAGGCAACGAAAACTCGGGCGCCAACCCGAGCGGCCCCCGCGGTCAGACCCCCGCGGCCAGGCAACGAAAACTCGGCCGCCAACCCGAGCGGCCCCAGCGGTCAGATCCTTGCGGTCAGGCAACGAAAACTCGGCTGTGACCGAGCGGTCCTAAGAGACCGGGCCCCAGAGGTCAAAACCCAAAAAAAAAAAACTCGGCTGTGACCAAGCAGCCCCAAGGGCCGGGTAAGAAAAAATAAAGCCAAAGGGTTAAAAGTTAGGAGTCCCCAAGAGGACCGCGTGCCCGAATCCAAGAAGTTAAAGGGTCGAGCACCTGAAAGAGGTCACGCCCCAACACTAAGGCATTAGGCGCCGTACAGCGCGCCACAAAAAAAAGAAGACACGCCCATGCAAGCAAGAGAAAAGAAATGTCCGAAGCTCTGATGCAAAAAAGGACAAGTCTTATTCATAAAAATAAATTTATATACAAGTGTGACTAAACGAGGAAAGAAACAACGTATCAAGGGAGCGCCCCTCAGCTCCCTCCTTGAGCCTCTGAGGATCCCGCCTGGTCCGCCAGAGCTGCCTCCTCGGGCGTAAGAGGTTCACCATCAGGCCCTGCCCGAGGAGGTCCAGGGAAAGGTCGATCAGCAACGCCGTATAAGTCTTCTACGCTCAAGGCGCTGGCGTTCCTGGGATCAAGGACGGCCACTGAAAACCGTGGACGGATCAGTCGCACCACCCGGCGGC
Source organism: Nepenthes mirabilis (assembly GCA_025585075.1). Classification (NCBI taxonomy): domain Eukaryota; kingdom Viridiplantae; phylum Streptophyta; class Magnoliopsida; order Caryophyllales; family Nepenthaceae; genus Nepenthes; species Nepenthes mirabilis. The sequence continues at coordinate 3,449 of JAODPA010055015.1, forward strand.
ACATACGAATGTCGTCCCAGAACTTGCCCTCCAGCACTGGAGCCATCTCAGCAATCTGCACGGATGTCCTCAACCTCTCTTCCTGACGAAGGATCCGATCCTGAAGAAGACCTTGCCGAAGCTGCAGAAGCTTGACAGTATCCTACAAGGAAGCAATCTTCTCCTTAGTTTCAGCCAGTTCCGCTTCCGCTCGCTGCTCGGCCTCATGAGCAGCCCTTGAAGACCTCATTTCCAGGCGGGATTGGGCGATCACTCCCACCAGTCCGCTAAGGCCCCTTATCAAGCCCTGGAGCTGCAGCAGAAAGATTCGTCAAAATACGAACGAATGGGAATGAGGCAGGAAAGGAAACAGAGGATTGCCTTAGAAATGAGAGGATCGTCTCCTGTGCCACACTCCCCATAGATCTTGGACTCCTGAAGACCACTCCTAGGCCCCGCGGGCGCCGCCTCAGATGCGGACTCGGCGGCTATAAAAGGCACCAATGAGCCTGCCTCAAAGTAAGCGTCCCCAAAAAACTCGGACGACCGCTCGGCTACGTCCGCAGTGGGACGCTCAGAAGGATCGAGGGGCATGAGCTCATCGATACTTAGGTCCTCGACTTCCACGACCTCTCGGACCGCTTCAGCCGTCATTCCCCTCTCAATATCCACCATGGAGCTCCCGCCTCCTATGTCCTTGGAAGGATGATCAGCCCTGTCCGAGACCTCACCAGGCAAATCAGCGGAAGCTCCGGAGATAACATCATCACTGGGAGGCTGGACGTCCGAGAGCTCGGCGATCGCCATAGAAGGCTCAGCAGAAGGATTAGCAGTGGAAGTGAAAGCGAGACCTTCAGCTCCCGAAGGCTCAGCAGAAGGATTAGCAGCGGCAGTGAAAGCGAGACCTTCAGATCCCAAGGACCCCGGAAGAGAGACTCCAATCCTCGGCCTCTTTATTAGCGAAACATCATCATCATCGTCGTCATAGGACTGGACGTCCGAGAGCTCCGCCACCCGAACAATTGCCCCCGAGGGCTCAGCAAGATTAGTAGCGGCAGTGAAGGCGAGACCTTCGGATCTCAAGGACCCCGGCAAAGAGCCAGTCCCCGACCTCTTAGGTAGAGGAGCAGCCACGTCATCGTCGCTCAAGTCGTCGATGTCGAAATCGGCATCATCATCACTGGAGGAGGGTCCATCAATGGGACCTCCAACCCTCAGTGTCCCAGCTCTCATCCTCAGTCTTTCCTTGGCCTTTACGGAAGGAGCTGTGCCAAAAGCCTCATCGCGGACGGAGTACTGCCAAAGAACGCGGACGAAGCCAAGCGGATCAAAAAAACAGCTGGCTAATACATTATAGTAGATGGACGACTCTATCGCCGTGGCTACCCTACTCCGTACCTGTGGTGTCTTACTCCCGAGGAGGCCAACTACACTTTGAGCGAAGTTCACCTTGGGATATATGGATCACACTTTAGCAACAAAAACCTAGCGTTCAAAGTTATGTGCCAAGGATACTACTAGCCTACAATGAAGAAGGATGCCTTGGAGTTTGTGAAGAAGTGTGAGAATTGTCAGTTTCATGGCAATATTCACCACTAGCCACCCGCGAAGCTAAGATCCCTCAAAGCTCCTTGGCTTGTTGCGCAATGAGGTCTCGATATTCTTAACCCATTTCCCATCGCGACTATACAAAGGAAGTTTATCATCACGGGCATTGACTACTTTACCAAATAGGTTGAAACCGCACCGCTGGCCAAGATCACTGAACACAATGCCTTGGAATTTGTCCGCCAAAGTATAGTGAGCATATTTGGCATTTTTGAGGTCATCGTGATGACAATGGAACCCAATTCTTGGGGAAGCGTTTCATCAAGTATTGCACCGGTCTTGACATCAAATTGGTCCATACTTCGATGGCATACCCCCAGGTAAATGGATATGTGGAGATCATCAACCGTATGCTACTCCACGGTCTGAAGACCAACTGGAGGACACAGGGGGCTCTTGGGTTGACAAGCTGCCCTCCGTCCTATGGTCATATCGAATGACTCTAAAAGAACCAACTCGCGAGACACCCTTCAATCTCTACTATAGGACTAAAGCGGTAATTTCAATTGAGATCGGGCTCCCAAGTCTTAGGGTTGAAGCCTTCGACCCACTCGTTAACTCCCAGAAGCTCAGGAAACACCTAGACTTACTAGAGAAAGCCCGTGACGCAGTCAGGATGAGAATAATAGCCTACCAGTAATGAGTCACCCGCTATTACAACAAAAAAGTGAAAGCTCGACAATTCGAAATTGGAGACTTGGTATTGCGAAGCATATAGGCTATGGGCAAGACCACCAACCGAAACAAGTTTTTCCTGAATTGAGAAGGCTCATTTCTAGTCTCAGCTATCCTGCGGAATAGAGCATACAAGTTCTGAACCCAAAACGGCAAGTTGGTCCCACAGACATAAAATGCGGTCCACCTAAAGCGTTACTTCCAGTGAAGGCCCAAGGTAAGTCATCTGTGTAGTCTGAACATGCTTGTAACATATATTGTCATCAATAAAAGAAAGTTCTTTTCCACTTACGTTGTGCTATGTATCTTTTCTTTCTTTTTTCTTTTTCATATTAATGCTTACTTGTAGGTTATACGAAATAAACAACCTAAACTACCCCTAAGTTGGGTGGATTTTTACCCATTCACAATTAAACCCTTGTCATCCAGGCGGCTCATAAGTGATTAAATTAAACACTGGTTATCCAAGCAGCCCATAAGCGGTTGGATTAAATTCTGATAATTCAGGCGGTCTATAAACGATCGAATTAAACCCTGGTCATTCAGGCGGCCCGTAAGTAGTTGAATTAATCCCTGATTATTCAAGCAGCCCATAAGCGATCGAATTAAACTTCGATCATCCAAGTGGCCCATTCGTGGTCTAATTTCAAACCTTAGGGGCCTTAAATGGCATGCGTGACGACCTCCTCCAATAGGAGTTAGCACTGTCAGTCTACGATGGTCAACACCTTAGGAGCAAAGTGCTCCGTCCAAAAGTTGGCCACCCAAGATTATACCTGGGCAGCGCCACCCAAGCCTCAATTCTCGCTCAAATATAAAACTAGCTTGGTACGACATCAAATCCACATTGATGTCTCATTGAGGGCTTAAGTCCATCTAAGAGCACAACAAACGTCTCCAATGTTGTGAGACGGACGGCCAACTTGCACAAGGTGTACCAAGTAGGCCGGCTAATACAAAGAACAAATACCTAAAGGGACAACTAATGAAAACAAAGTCATAGAACACAATATATTAGTAAAACGACTATTTTATTAATGACAAAGTTGTATTTACAGCAACATTCAAAAATAAAAAGCAAGGGATACAAGTCTATAACTAAGGAGCAAGGCTCCCAGGAGGGTGCGGAAGAGGCACTTCATCGCCTCCTGCAAAATCAATAAGTTCTCCACGCTATTCTGTGCCACGGATGGTAGGATCAAGGATGCCGGTTGGAAATTTTGAATCCACGATCCTAGCAATGTGATGACTAATCAAACACCTTTCCAGAGCCTGGCCCACAGCACCTAGGTGATCTCCTGACAATGCAGACAGGTAGCGAGCTCATTCTCTAATCTGACGATCTTCACTCTAATCGCCGCCATAAGCCCCTCAACTTGGGAAGCTCTCCTCTCCGCCTGAGTAGCCCTCTCCTCCACCTAGGAAGCTCTCTCCTCAGCCCAAGAAGCTCTCTCCTGATGGCAAGCTAATTGTGTCCTAAACTCTAGCAGCTCCCACTCGAGTATGGCTTTCTCTTCCTAGAGCTGTTGATCTTGGGCATCCAGTTTGTCCACCTCTGCCTCTATCTCGATGATCTCCTTATCGCGGTTGCCAATAATGTCTCTCTGACGCAAGCCCTTGCACACCACTGACAAAATCTTATCCTCTTGTAGAGAGTCTGTTAGAGATATTTGTCTAATTGATATATTCTGTGACCATATGTATTAGTATATTTATGTCGGGTTGTGAGTTATCGGGTTAAAGTCCATTATGTCCACTCTGCCCCCGCGCCCGCCTGGAGCTTGCTAACCGCTCGAGCCGAAAAATCAGTATGCAAACCGCTCGCCTGTCGCTCGCTAGCCGCTCGAGTCGAAAAACCAGTATGCATCCCGCTCGCCTGTCGCTCGCTAGCCGCTCGAGCCGAAATTCCAGTAGGGTGCCTGCTCGCTACTCGCCCTCTGGCCGCTCGAGCGCCGGTGCAATGGGCAGAAATTTTGAACGCGTTTTTAGCTCCACTATAAATTCATACCTTATTTTCTTGAAACCCAAAGCGTGTCACAGCCTCTCTGGACATCTTGTGGAGCAATTAAACTTGAGAAGAAAGCCTTACATGCTTCATTGATTTAGCTTCTCTTGAGAAAATCAAAAGATATATCTTTGTACTTCATGTTCTAAAGAGTTTTTCTCACCATTTTTTTTCTATTCAAACTTTCATCCTTCTACCTGCGTTGGAGACGTTGGTTCGTGAAGAAGGAGATCCGATCGTGGTTGGCAATTCAAGTGGCACGAGAGAGAAGATTGACGTGAAGACCGGAAGGAATCTGGTTCCGTTGCCGCGGGTAAATCCAAGAAGTTCCTTGGTATTCATTGGTAGGGATCACGTGACGGGAGTAAGTTGACTAAGTTAGCACGTCGTTATCACCCGATCTGTAAGTTAATTTTTATAGTGCTTTGCTTCTCTGGCCGTTGAAGCCTGGAGTATTTTTCTCGATTACCATGGGTATCGAGTTTTCATTTCGTCACCAAAAATTGCGTCTTTATTGTTATTGCTAATAATTATTTGTATCGTGCATGCTTGTTATCTCGTTAGCATTTAGAATTAAATATCCTTTACATGTATCGGATATTTATTTATTTTTACTTCCGCTATAATTTTCGGGGTCAAAGCTTGATTGTTCACGAAAGCACCAAAACGTGCTTTTTCATAGTCAATGATGTTAGGCAGTGATGACTCAAAAGAAAGAAAGGAGGAGCTTCTAAAGGTCACCAGAAAGACTTTTCGTTGCCTCCTTGATTGTCTCTGTGACCTCCAAGAAGAACCTGCTAGAGAGGGGCCTGCAGTGGGCCCCCCTGAGATTGCCCCGCCACAACTGCACTGGCTGGCTCCAACGACGCAATATCCAGAAGGCTGGGAGTAGAAACCTCCGGTGGGGGCCCATCAAAAAGGTCAACTACCTCAACAAGAGCTTCGGTTGCTAACTCTACCAACTCAACGGACAGCTCTGCAGCTAGCTTCACTTGCCCGACGGCTTCAAGCGATGGCTCCGCTGGCACAACAGACACCGCCAAGTCGCCCGGCAGCAACAGCTGGACGACGGCATCTCTGATGATGACTCGAACAATGTCCCCAGGGTCCTTTATGAAAACCTCAGCCCCAGAGTACTCTCCGGTTCCCGCGAGTCAACCAGCCATACTGTAATCCAGCTCTGTGAAGGATGAGGAAGAAGGCACTATTGTCGCAGCCCTCTTTTGCCTTGGACTGCTGGGAGCATCGTCAGAGGAAGGTGCACTGGCCACATCGACAGAAATAGCGCCAGCCTTCCTCTTGTGCTGCGAGACCTCCGGTGGTAGAGCTCTGATTTTCTAGACTGGAGAAGGAAGACCCCAGAGGGCTCTCCTGGCCTCCTGCCTCGAGACCATGTGATCTCTCCTGAATTCTGAGAGATGATCCTTCACCAACTGCAAAATAGGATTCACAGCCTTCATCTCCTCCTTCAACGGCATCCCAGTAAGGACACTGGGAACCTTGCCCCAATTCCGGAATAAGGGCCACGCATCAGCAACATGAACAAAGAAGAAGTGGTCCTTCTAATTTTTCAGTGAGTCGTAGATCACGTCGCTTATACGCAGCTCACTGGGAGACAGGGAGATCCAATCTCCATTCTGGGTGAATCGAAACATCACCCTTATGGCCTCCACCATCAACATACGAGTGTGGTGACGGAGGAAGATGCACAACGAGTTAAGGTACCGCACAACATTGGCATGGAGTCGTGCGATAGGAACCAAAAGGGCCTTGAAGATGTCAAGTAGTTCCTATGAGACAGGGATGCAAAGCCCACTCCTCAAATGAATATTGTACATAGTGATGTAGCCTTAGGAGGAAAGCAAGCCCTATCCAGCTCACTGGGCATCACGAAAATAATCTCACGTGGGATGTTGAACTCCACATACAGCTCTCCCACCTCACTGGCAGTAATCACAGAGGCGATCTCCATTACAGAAAAAGCCATGAAAATGACAGTAGAAAGAGTAGTAGGGACTTAGAAATTTTTAGAAAAAAAAGCGTGGAAAATTTAAATGTACGGACTAATTTTATAAAGGCACGTAGCCGTTGGAGTAAGGCATCGTCTTGAAAAGGTACGCTCATTATGACGAACACGTGTCACTTCCGAAAAGGGCACAATTGAATCAGACATTCTATAGAATTAGTTATCAGGATCGTAAATTCACTGCATGTTGACACGTGACGAACTTTTTGACTGATAGTCTGGCGACATGATGATGCGTCAATTTAATTCCCCCAAGTTCTCCAGATACTAGCTAGAACGGTCAATGAATCCGGTCAACGTTGCTTTCCTGTCAAGTTCTCCAGATTTTGGCTAGAACGGTTAAAGAATCCGGTCAAGGCTGCTTTCCTGTCAAGTTCTTCGGATTTTGGCTAGAACGGTCAACAAATTCGATCAATATTTCCTTTCGCCAATTGAATTCTTACCGAATCGGTCAATGAATCCAGTCAACGAACCTCTTCTTGCCAAGTTCCCCGTATTCTTCTAGAGCGGTTAACGAATCTGGTCAACATTTCTTCCAATTCAGTACTCCAGATTTTGGTGTTACAGCCAACAGCCGCAAGTGATGAAGGAGGGAAATCCCATCGTGAACATGCTGGCGGTCGAAATCCGATATCACCAGTATGGGGGCTAGTGATGGAAACACCAATAACGGGTTGACCCACGAAAGAGGGAACGGCCCAAATTCTGAGTAGCCCATTTATACCTAGACAATCAACATCTCCATTAACTGAGTGAAGAGCACGTGGGCCGGCAGGTGCCCTAAAACATGATGGCCTATTAAATCCTAGAGAGGTCTGCGCTTTCGTTGATCGGAGAGACGGCTAGTAGACCGGCTAAGGCCCAAGACACATGCGGCCCAAGTATCAATTAGTCCACGTGGCCGCCTCAAAGCCACAATAATCATCTGCCCTAATTTCTCGCCTCTCCAAGAATGCAAGATTCACTGTAACGGTCACCTCCAGAAACAATGCGTATCCCAGGAGGAAGGCGCCAGAATTTGCGCACTGTCTATTGTAAACCCTAGCGGTTACGAGACGCAGAAGGAAGGCGATCAGCCCCTTTGACCATTACAGGTCAAGAAGACGATCATGCCTGTACAAGAAAGACAACGATCTTCAACAGAGCGCGGGCATCCAACCCCCTCTGCATAAGGAAGGCATCCCGTGGCCACGGCTATAAAAAGCCATGAGGGCTGACACTCTGGATCACGCTCTCAAACGTCTACAAAAAGCCTTCAAGCAAGCTTAAGCTCTCAGAAGCTCTCTAACTCTCTTGAGCCTCCTAGCGCTCTCTTTTTATTACTAGTTCCCTGTGAACTCAATACTTAAAGAAATAGCTCCTCACGAGTAATTGCAAAGTCACTCTTCCTATGAGTGCACCCCCACATACAAACACTTCTTACATTCATTTCTACATGCCTCACATTTTTTCATTCTCTGATAAAGATTTCTGATTTGAGTGTTGTAGTGTTTTCGGTGGAATCAAATCCTGCCGTCACCTAACCTTTTATTTGAAATTGTGGTGTGCAGGATCCGAAACATAGCGAATGGAGATCGAAACCCAATGGACTACTTGACCCGAATCTATTCAAGTTTGGACTTAGAACACATCAAATATAGAGTTATTAACATATATATATTC
>JAODPA010055016.1:0-35051 GCA_025585075.1 Nepenthes mirabilis
TGGAGTACTTTTGTATATTTTTAAGATGGATAAGTACTAATGTATTTGTATACTGATGATGTATAGATAGTTTAGTTTCATTGTGTATTGATGGTTGTATATACTTTTACATGTTATTATGATTTGATATTTAGGTACCTAGTGGCATCTTTTATGAGCTAATATTGTACCTGGCGATATGACATTAGTGCTACAAATGGTTTGTGGAGATTTTGGATCCGGTGTGTATTTGTTGTTGGGATGTGCATGTTGTATAGGGATATTGTACAATTTTACGTTTAGTTTGACCACTATTTTGCAAACGGAACCTTGTCGATTTTTGGTTAGATTATGATGGTCTGACACAGTTTGGTATTAGAGAAGGAGATGCCTTAGGCTTTATTTGAATTTTACGCGAAAGCCTAGGATAGTATTGGCTAAACTGAATAAGTAGATGTAGATATAAGATGATTAAGCTAGATTGGATAATTTTAGTTATCATAGTTTGATTAACTTAGATCAGAACTAAGTTAAGGCTGTTAGTTATGTTTGATTACGTAGATTATAATGTCCTAGTTAGTGTCCAATGCCTGAACTAAACCTAATCGTTCTTGTTTCAGAAAAGATATCATTAGATGACCATGCCACTTAGATGGAGGACAACGCGTGGAGGTGGTTAACCACACGATCGAGAAGTAGAGTACCTGAATTTGTTGGGTAGGATAGCAGATATCACTGAGAATATGGGGCAGAGAAATCTTGCTCCAGTGCCTGTTCTAGCTTTAGCCCTAGCTTCTGCCAATCTTGGATCATCTGCTTATGGTCGATTTATCCAGGAGAGAGTTCCTGAGTTAATGGGTGAGCTAGACCCAATTAAAGCTGATAACGGTTTCAGCGGTTGAAGAAAGTGTTTGCAGTCATCCGTTGTCCCGAGGAGGACAGAGTATTGTTTGCTTCTTACCGTTTGGAGGGTGAAGCACACTATTGGTGGGGGATCAAAAAGAAGGCTATGGGAGTGCCCGAGAATGAAATTACTTGGCCCATGTTTGAAGAAGCGTTTATGGAGAAGTTTTTTTCGTTCGGCCTCTGCGAGCAAAAGGAGGAGGAGTTCATTCGCTTAAGGCATGGTAATAGGACGGTGGTTGAGTATAATGTGAAGTTCGTTGAGTTAGCCTTGTATGCTCCGTACATGGTAGAAGACGAGGAAAGAAAAGCAAGGAAGTTTTTACAGGGTTTGAGGAACGACATTCATAAGCAGTTGGCAACCCTGAAGTTGATGACCTACGGGGAGGTTTTGGATCTTGCTTTGATCCACGAGAAGGAGCTCGAGAAGGAAGAATTCTTCAAGAAGAGGATGTCGTGCAGAAGTGGTGTCAGGCTTGTTCTAGTGCGGATTCGAGAAGACTGTCGAAGAGGGTGAAGCAAGCAGATCAATGAAAGAAGGTCAGCCCTTCTACACCAGCTAAGCAAGCTCCTGCCAGTTTGTGTCAGTATTGCGGGAAGTGTCATGGTGATAAGCCTTACTATAAGACATTGGGTGTGTGTTTCAATAGTGGGTAATTTGGGCATAAGATTAAAGATTGTCCATGTAAGGTACCAATTTTTGGAACGTAGTAAATATGAGTAATTATGTTAAAATAAGTGGATCGAGATCTAAGGACACGGAGGAAGTGGATTGAAGGGCTGAAGACCCGAAATTGGTGAAATTGAGCACCGGCGTCATAATCTCAAAATATTAATCCGTAAATGTAATCGGGTTTCAAATGATGGTAATTTCAGGGTATTAAATTAATATAATCAAAAGTAGGCTCCGGGTATGTAGAAAGATATGTTTCGGTGTTGGAATTGGGCATCGATGTCGGGTAGGTAGCTGGGCAAGCAGCCCAGCAGGCTGATATCTGTTGAGTGCTCGAGTGCCCGCAGCAGATGCTGATTCAAGAGTAGGCGCGCCTACTGCATGCCACGGATCGCACTCGAGTGCCAGTCCATGTAAAAGCCGTGTCCACGTTCTTTTTATCCATTGCAGGATGCAGTTTGGGAAGGAAGGTAGCAGAGGGTTCGGGTAGATAGAGAGAGAGAGGAAGGAGAGAAAGGAGCAAACGAAAGCTCTTGGGTTTGATTCCGACTTCGAGCTAGTTGGAGAAATCCTAGATCGGGTCGACACAAGTGTATCCATACCCTTTTCTTCCATTCCCTTTGATTTTTGTTCGATTTACTTTGGGTATTATTGTCCTGATTCCTGACCAATACATGTATATGTGATGCCCATGGCTTGATTATGCATATATATGAATTTCATGTTTGAATTTATGAATTTTGAACGATTTCCACTGTAAAACCCTAACCCCATGCTTGGGTGGTTTTGGGCTCTAATTTATGGCTTTTGCATAAATTAGGTCTAAAATATCGTTACCCATATTCTATATAAGTTAATTTATCAATTGGATATCCAATTTGATAGTTTTATATGTATTTTCCTTAATCGGAACCCTAGGATGTGTCTAGACCTTGTTTAAGTACTTATTTCGAATTTTATGCATAAATTGGCTTAAGATTTTATTACCCATGTCTTGAATTTGGTAATTTACCTATTGGATGCCCAAATTTTCGAGAATCGTCTGATATGTACAACCGCGTACTGTTCATGCTGGATACTGTTCACTCGTGCCCCTTTTGTAAATTTTACATAATTCTGATATCGTTTAATTTTTAATTAAGTTTCATATATATTTACATGTGTTTAATTGTTTATTTCAAAATATGTATTCGTTAACCAATTGTGAAGAAAATGTTATCCGGAAGTCTCTAAGGTCATAATGGTCTCTCGACGGTAAGAATTCTTATTCATCCCTATATTTATGATATTTGTATAAGCAAATTAAGTCATGAGATTATTTAAATCCGAAAGAAAGATAAAAATTATTCAAATATTTGGAAAGAAATTTCACAATTGGTTATATGATGGATTTGTTCTCCTGGTGAAGATATTGTGAAAGAAGTATGGTGGACCTTCTCTTAAAGAATAAGAAATCATGAATCTAGGATCACGAATTTATGTTATGGAGGGTAATATCTCTAGGCATGCCATTGGTGTTATAATAGAGACTCAAGGATTATCCAGACCGCGTATTATAGTGGGTAATATTCTTGACAAGCCTTAGGATATTGCTATGGATGGATAAGGATGGCCTCTGGTCCCTGGGTAACATGGGGGCATATGTGTGTGGCCCGTCCACAGGCATGATATGTAGATGACTTACCTCTGGGTCAATAATAAGAATTACGTCCTTTAGTCATGTGGATGACATGACCATTTTCTCGTTTTCCTGCACCTTTAACTAGTAAGGTTTATTGACCATGGTCCGCAAATATTAGTAATTATACATAATTAACATCCCAAAGAAAAGAAGGATAAAACGTGAAAAGTTAATTGTGTTCCAAAAGTATATCCGATCATGTCTTATGTTTACGCATCCTCGTTATACTTATATATCTATCTTCTACTTTGTTTTACTTATATTGTTTATCATCTTAATTATATAGCACTTGTTGAGTTTTTGGCTCACTCTTATTTCTCCTTGTCTCCAAATTAACACAAGTCCATTATACCCGATAGGATAGCGCAGAGATTCAATGTGGATTAGGCTCTGGGTCGGAAAGATCATATCGAAGATTTCCATTTGTAGTCTTATTTCTATCATGAGAAAATTATATATATTTATATTTCTTTTGAAAATCTTAATGTATATTGTATATGTAACTGATAATTAAATAGTTTAGTTTTTACTGTGTTTTGATTTATTATGCTTCTGCAAGTTATCATGGTTTGTAACAAGTACTTAGTAGTATCTCTCTTTGACCGATTTTATGTTTAGATACACAGCGATGGAGCCACGATTAATAAGTGGCAATTGGATCATTTGAGGAGTTGTACTGTGTGGTTTGTGAATTGTTATTGTGTGTTGTCAAATTTTGAGGTATTATTTTGATGTATTTTATTTTGTATAGCAGATTGTACAGGTTTTTGTATTAGTTTGACGGCCGTATTACAGATAAAACTCTACCGAAGTTTTGACAGAAAATACGGTTTGTCACAGTTGGTATCAAAGAAAAAGAAATACCTTAGACTTGATTTGAATCGTATGCGGAAGCTTAGGATAGATTAAAATTGATTGAATAAGTGGATGTACGCATAGGACAAATTAAGTTAGATTAGATAGTTCTAGTTATCTTGATTGGCTAGCTTAGGCTTAACTAAGTTAGAGTTAGAGAATGAGTTTGGTTGTCTAACTTATGCGTCCCAATTAGTGTCTTAAGAGCGACTTAACCCGTGTTGTTTCTATTTCAAAGGGTATTACCATTGTCTATTGAATGAGGGTTTGCTCACAGTAGTGGTCGACCGTGAGGTCGAGAAGAGTTGTAGGGAGGCACCTTGAGGCTTAAATTTAATTGGTGCCGATTTGGTGCTTGAATTGATCAGTAATGATTCTAGGCCTAGGTTAATCAGTTTTGGTTTGAAGTTTAGATTTGATCGGCTTTAGGTTGAGGTCCCTAGGGTAGTAATTTGCTAAGAAGGGATGTTTGAATAGAATAATAAAGAATAACGGATAGGGTGGAATTGATGGCTTGAGGTTAGAATAACTTAGAGTCAATTCTTATTTAACGGGCCCCAGGATGTCGATTTATAATCGATTTGGAGATGCCTAGCTGTCTAAATTTTTGGACAGCTCAGATTCTATAAATGTTGAGATGTGGATCCTGAGAATTAAGATGATGTTATGGTCATCCAAAGCTCAGATGAAATTAAGGTAATTTTGCCCCATGTAGGATAGGAGGTGAAGTCAACCTCGAGTTGTTGACATGAAAAAGGGTCATGGGTCTCGAGGATATAGAGATTTCGTTGGATATGTTCATGAATGCTTTATGGATGAATGTTTGGTTTCGGTGGAATTTTTGGGAGCATACTTCAAGTATGGATAGTTTGATCACTTGATTAGGAATTGCCCTTATTTCATGGGTCGGACAGTAAATGAGCTCAATACCGTGGATTGATGCTTCGCGATGATGGCATGAAATATAGAAGTGTCGTCCGTCGTAGCGGGAGATAAGATTCTCGGATCTTGATGTTTTGATATATGTGTTACTTTGGGATCCAGAATCTATGTTTTATTGATGTTTCTTAAGCTTATTCGTTTATTTGGGGATCGTAGGCCTTATATTAGTTGTATCGAGGTCTATAACATTTTCTCAGGTCTGTAGCTATGATTGGTTGGGCTGACTTAATTACCCTGTGGTGTTAAGGCTTAATATAATTTTGAGGACGATTTGGTTAGTAAGGTGCCATGCTAGTGTGGGTTATGATGGTAAGGATATGACACCTTGTAATTTGATGGAAAGGTTTGAATATGAGGCATCGTTGTTCGAGTGGCGATGAAATTAGCATTGTTTCACCTGCAAATCATTTTATTAGGATTTGTGCCAAGTTTAGTTAACATATAAGTCCACACTTGGGGGTCGTTTTGTGGTCACCAACGTGTTTGGATAGTGTAAGTGTTTAAGGATGTTTCCTAGAGGAAATGGTGAGCTCAAATCATCTCCTGATTGTTAAATTGATGGTTGTTGTAGAGTTGTGCCGTGATTGGCACCTAATTTTACGGACTCTGTATTAAACCAATGAGGCAGTGACTGAGTATTTTATCATGAGGTACTTTAGTGCTTTTGAGATGGCCTCATTGATAAATTCTTAGAGTCAAGAGGATGTGAGAACCCTATTTAGCCGTGTGCTCAATTATGAAAGGGATGTAAATTTGGGAGAAATATTATGTCGAGCATGTGGTTTCTCTGATAGCAGGAATGCGATTCCTTAGTGTTTGGAGTGATGGTTCGTTTGGATAAAGATTGATTGATGTCTCGCAAGTGTGTTGCTTCCTTGGGTCTACCTGAACACGGAAGGGTAATCCGATAAGTTTTTCTCAAAGATTGCAGCGTCGTGAGGCGTCTGGCATGGAGACGATAAGTATCTGTCGAAATGGGTCATGCGAGGGTAGCCTTTGAGGAATTATGGATTAGATGTTGACCTAATTATTTGGGTTGACCCTTGATGAATTTAGTAAGTTATGGTAAAATGTAATCCTTTTGAGGAAGCTCTAGGATTGTATATCTTTTGACTTATAAGGGTGATTTTCCCTGATTAGGAGAATGTAAAACCTATGACCAGAATTACTTCACCCATAGTTTGGGGTTAGCCATTGAGGTCATCACTTTAAAAATTTATAGGTGTTACTTATAGGGGTAGCTATTATCTAATAAGCCCTATGGACTGAGAGGTTGCCTTGTAGGATGAGATGGTCATGCAACAATATAAGCGGGTAGATTTGCTTAAGGATAGTAATAGTGAGTTTCGATGTCAGTCATGAAGGGTCGATCAAGTGGTAGCGTAGATCTGTAAAGTCGTTAAGAGGTTATACTTATGAAACATACCATCAGTCAAGAAGAATACTAATGCCGATAATTGGATGACGAGAATCTTTGGATTGGGTATGTCTTGATGTATCATAGGAGTTATTATAGGGTAAATCTCAAGTAGCTCCTAATATCTTAGTGAAGGAGGTGCTCTGCCCTTAGTTTTAGGAGGGATAGTTGCCTCCTACATTGTAAGGACATGGAATTAAGAGATAAGAAGCCTTCACCATTTCGGTTTCGAGGATGTTAAGGGCAACAAGAATTAGAAGTACCATTTGGATATTATGGAATTGGCAGACTAGAACAGCCCATTTATCGTGAATTTAGGTGATTCGACCGGAATGCATAAGTTGGCTCATTGGTATGCTAACATGATGATAAGTTTGGTAAGTATTTGAATTCGAGTATTTTGGGTGATTGCTCAATTGCGTTACCTAGGTTGATTGTAATCTAGAGATTTGGACCCTACTTTAGTTGTATCGATGTCATTAGGATTTTTCTTAGGTTCATGATTGCCAGGTAACCTAGGAGTCTGATATAAATCAATAAGTATGAGTTGTAAGAGGATTCTTAGTGTCCTGGTGTTTAATCAGAGTAGCATAACAAAAGCATGTAGACCCTTGGCTCAGAAATTTTGGAATGGGGTTAAGGTTCTAATGGAAGATCATTTTCAAGACGTAGGAGGTATCGAGGTGAGAGCCTATTAGTTCGTTTGGAATATTGTATTAAGCTGGAGAGGTAGTCAATAATTAGGCGTACCTTTGAATTTGGGTAAATTATCGTGATGTCTCCCATGTACCGATCAATGAGGAAGTAGGTTTATGATTAGGTTTAACCGTTATGGGAGGTTAGGGATTCGTTTTATTGCGAGGTTTCAATGTCAATTTTTTTTAAATAAAAGGCATTAGATGTTAAGGATCAGGATGATTCAAATAATTAAGGTGCGCTAGAAATAATTGTCTATCTAAGAAAGTGATTTGGGAGTGCGTAGGCAAAAATTGGAAGGTTTATCCCCATATGGTTAAGTTTCGAGGATCGTTAAATTTCGAGGGCGAAATTTTTATAAGTGGGGAAGAATTGTAAGGTACCGATTTTCGAAACGTAGCAAATATAAGTAATTAAATTAAAATAAGCGGATTGACGTCTAAGGACACGGGAGGAAGTGGATTGAACGGCCGAAGACCTGGAATCAGTGGAATTGAGAACTAGCATCATAATCTCAAAATATTAATCCGTAAATATGATTCGGGTTTTAAATGATGGAAATCTCAGGGTATTAAATTAATACAATTAAAATTAGGCTCGAGGTATGCAAAAAAATGTATTTCGGTGTTGAAAGCGGGCGGCGGTACTAGGCAGATTGTTGGGCGCGCAGCCCAGCAGGCTGGCGCCTGCTGGGCATTCAAGTGTCCGCAGCAGGTGCCAATTCAAGAGTAGGAGCGCCTGCTACGTGCTGCGGACCATGCTCGAGCGCCGATCCACGTAACAGTCGCGTCTGAGTTCTTTTTATCCATTGCAGGACGTATTTTGGGAACGAAGGAAGTAGAGGATTTAGGTAGAGAGAGGGAGGGAGAAGGGAGAGAAAGGAGCAAAAGAAGGTTCTCGGGTTTGATTCCGACTTCGAGCTAGTTAGACAAATCGTAGATTGGGTCGAAGCAAGTACATCAATATCCTTTTCTTCTGTTCTCTTTGATTTTCGTTCAATTTCCTTTCCGTATTATTGTCCCGATACCCGAACCATGCATGTATATGTGATACCCATGGCTTGATTATACATATATACAAATTTTATATCCGAATTAATGGATTTCGACCGATTTCAATAGTAAAACCCTAACCTCATGCCTGGGTGATTTTGGGCTCCAATTGTTTAGGCTTTTGCATAAATTGGGTCCAGAATATCATTACTTATATCCTCTAGAATATCATTGCATAGATTGGGCTCCCAATTGGGTATCAAAATTTGGTAGTTTTATGTGTATTTTTGTTCGTCGGAACACTAGGATGCTCTCGGACCTCGTTTAAGCACTTATTTTGAATTTTATGTATAAATTGGCTTGAGATTATGATTACCCATACCTTGACTTTGGTAATTTACCTATTGGATGTCTGAATTTCTGAGAATCATCCGATATGCACAACTGGGTATTGTTCACGTGTGGGCACTATTCACCCGAGCCCATTTAGTAAATTTTATATAATTCTCGCATTGTTTAATTATTAATTAAGTTGCATATATATTTGCATGTGCTTAATTTTTTACTCTGAAAAATATATTCATTGACCAATTGTGAAGAAAATATTTTCCGGCAGCCTCTAAGGCTATAATTGTCTCTCGATGGTAAGAATTCTTATCCATTTCTATGGTTATGATATTCGTATATGAAAATTAAGTCATAAGAAGATTTAAATCCGAAAGAAAGATAAAAATCGTTCAAGTATTTGGAGGAAAATTTTACAATTGGTTATATAATGCATTAGTTCTCCTAGATGGAGATATTGTGAAAGAAGTATGGTAAACTTTTCCTTAAAAAATAAGAAATTATGAAACTAGAACCATATATTTATGTTACGGAGGGTAATATCCCTGGACATGTCATTGGTGTTACAGTAGAGTGTCAAGGATTATCCTGGCCGCGTATTATAGTGAGTAATACTCTTGGAAAACCTTAGAATATTACTGTGAAAGGACGATAACTGCCTCTAGGCCCTAGGGGATATGGGGGAATATGTGTATGGCCCATCTACAGACATGATATGTAGATGATCCGCCTCTGGGTCGATAATAGGAGTTATGTCCTTAGGCCATGTGGATGACGTGACCCTTTTCTCATTCTCCTACATTTTTAGCTAGTAAGGTTTACTGGTTGTGATGGATCAGGTTATTCTCCAACGAATAATCTCCGTCATTGGCAACACAACTCAGTCCATATTTAATACCAATGGATTCTAGATAAATTTCGGTAGAGTTCCCACTGCAACTGGACGAAAACCAATAATACAACTTGTTTAAAAACATCCTGTACAAGCACACATCTAACCCAAGTAATCAACACAAAGCGTACAATACGACACATAGGATCACAACATCTGCCATATCATCCATGGCTCCAATACAGTAACCCTATCTACTGTGTTGGGTCTAGAGAGATGCCATTTAACAAAACTCAAAATCTAACATTAACATAACATAAATGCGAAAGTACAACTAAATAATCAAAACCTGTGGAAGTATAACAAACCATAATACAACAACATGCCATATCCATCCATGAGTGGCTGTCTACATTCTAATCTGATAATCATAACCCAATCTTCAAGCTTCGATGTCCAGCAACGCCTTTCAATGCAAGTCTCTCTCCTTGTTCTAACTAATCTGGTGCCCGCTAAGTGTTCTCATCTGGAAAGAAAAACAGCAAGAGTGAGCTTACAGCTTAGCAAGTATAATCATACGCAAAACTTGAAGGCACATAATAGAACTAGAACTGGGGGGGGGGACTACACGGAATCTCCATAATCATGAATCGAGAGAGGGAACAGGGAACATCTTGAATCACGGAATTCTCACGGTTACATCGATTGGACATTATTCATTTTCATCATTATATCATCTTTGCGGACTCGAGCTAGTAGACCGTACTAGCCAACGATGCGAGAGAACGAGGAAAGGAATGTGTTCGCTACACATTCTAAAGCCACGGCTACATTTTAGGTCTGCAACACTTGACCATCGGTTACATCTCCACTATGCAACATTTAACCAAATGGCTACATTTTAGGCCTGCAGCACTCGGCCAACACGCCCCATATCCCCCGGGGATCAGGGCAATCCTAGTTCTTCCACAGTAGTTTCCTAAAGCGTACCACGAATATTACCCGTTCCCACAAGCGGCCAGAATAAGTGGCCAAGTATTCTTCGGGTTCACATAGCGATGTACATGGTATGCTAATGAATACTACCCCTGTGAATCATGGTCCTAGTTTCAAGATTAGTTTCCACACTTGGAGAGGAAAATCCACATTTGCCGTACACATTTACAACTCGGGAAAACCTATTCCCATCACATACATCTCCATTCGGGAGATCATTCCATCACACACATCTCCATTCGGGAGATCATTTCCTCACAAAGCACAATGTGGATTCCCTTCCATTCACTTGCTCGGTTCACAACTTTCTGTGGGATTTCCTTATTCACAACAAATCATTCCAAGTTCACGAGGGAGATTGGATTCCTTACCTCCAATGATCACTTATCATTTTGAAACATTCGGGACTCATTCCCCTACTTTCGGCACATGGATACACATTTCGGAGCTTACATTTACATTTAAACAATTAAACGTTACTACCATAACAATTAACGAGGGCATAACATATACGTTTCTCATTTCATTTCGGGTGAACAATGTCAGGTTTCTTTTGAACATCCGGATGCCGTGAACGGTTCGATACTTGAGAGATCGGACGTCCGGTGGATACGTACGCACAATCGATACACGATGTTTCATACTTTGAGCTCGATTTAACATACTACGATGATGGAAGCATGCAACGTTTCTATTCATTTTCGGATGACAGTAACAGGGGACTTTTAACGGATGCCATGAACGGGTCAAATCTTACGGAAACCGACATTCAGTCGATTTATATACATACAATTGGGATACAAGGATTCATATTCTAGAGTCCATTCAACATTTTACGAAGGAGAAAACATGCAATTTCCACATTGGGTCAAGGTTGAACAGTGTCAGCGCCCCTTTAGAGGGCTCGGACGCCGCGAACGGGTCGAGATGTGCTCAATCGAACCTGCGGCCGACATATGTACATCATTGGGACGTGGGGATTCACATTTTAAGGTCAATTTCATAATACACGGAAGGGAAACGAAAAATCTCCAATTTCGTGGGTTAGGGTTTCAGTGAAACCAAACTGGGTGGATCGGACACTATTCGGAGAAACAACCACATATTCCTTGGTCCTTACTCATGGGTTTCATGATTCTAACATTTCTAGTGGGTATCGACACAAGAATACCCCACAAAATCAAGCAAACATTCGAACGGGAACGAGAAGTGAGTATGAGAACACTTGCCTCGACCCGTGCTTTTACCTTTATAACTAGCTCTCGGACGGATTTAGACTCCACGGCTTCGATCTCCTCCTTTCTCTCACTAGAGTCGGCGCTTTCTCTCTCTCTATCTCTCTAGAAGCTTTGGGGTCGTGGGAAAATGAGGAAAAGAAAAGCACGACACGGCTTTATACTGCGTCACTGCTCGAGCGCGGCTCGAGTGGGCTGCGGGCGCCCGCAGTACTGATTTTCCCGCTCGAGTGGCCAGCGGGCGGGGGAGGTTCTGGAATTTGCGCTCGAGCCATGGCTCAAGTGTGCAACAGGCGCAAGCCTACTGGCAGTGCTTCAACAGCATGAACCGAAACTTTTCTCAATTTTTCTTCTGATACCCAACCTTATTCGTTCTATAGGCCTAGTATTAATCATTAGCATACTAATCACCTCATCATTATCAAGTTTTTAAACCCAGAACCTCACAATTCTCTCCCACTTATGAAAATTTTGTCCCCGAAATTTAACAAGTTTCAAATTTTCAAATCAGGGGTGAACTCCTTATATTCTGAAATCATTCCCTCGGACAATACCTATTTTAGGAACCTCAAGTATTGAATTGTTCTAATCTTTATTACAAGACAATTTCTTAACCTCCTAGAATGGTTTGACCCACACTTACCGATTCTCTCAAAATGATCCCTAGATCTTCCAAAAACGACCTACAATCATGCCGGACATTCTTCCAATTCAACCGGACCAATGAACTTTCACTTCAATTCATTCCAAGCCTCGAAAGAAATCGACAACCGAGACCTCAACCTTATTTAGAAATCTCTGGGCCATGGGCCCACAACGCTTACGCTGCACTATTCTGATTAATACGATCCTAGGATAGCCATACTATGAAAACAATTCCCACAATCATCAAACTACAGCCACCTTCGAAACTACAATTGTAACGATCATTCCAAGATTCGATATGGCTTTCGGTCATTCATCCTGTAACCTCAAAATCTAATAACTGAGTAATCTCAAGATCCCGTTGGCATACCAATGGGCTAACGGATCCAACCCCAACACGTCTTCGATAATTATGATAAATGGGTTGCTCTAACCATCCTGAACAAACCGTAAGAACTTCGTATTTCATGAACTCCTAGTTTCCATACATCGATTACGGTTACATCCCCCAACTAAGGACATGATATTCTATTACCCAACCGTTGGACTTACTCGCGATTTACCTTTCACATCTTTTAGGAAACTTCGAAGACATATTAAAGCTCCCTACATCAATGCAAACACTGAGGTTCACCTTCCTAACCTTTAAACAAATCTGCCCACATGCAATATCATAAGATTATATTCCTCAATGACATAATCATTCCAACTCTTAACTTTTGATAACGGTTATCTTCAAGGACAACATCATAAGTTCTCTAAATGAAACTTCAATGGCTAAAACCGACTTGCAAATGGGGGTAACACTGATCTTGAACTTCTCCCTCACTTATATCAAAGGTATCCACCTATAATGACGTGAGAGTCACATAACCTTAGTGTTTCTCAAAGGTATTACATTCCACGATAACTTATCAAACCCATTATGGGTTAACCCGAATGACATGAACGTCAATTACCCCTATCCGGTCTCTGAAAACTACCGTTTATCTTTCGTTCTAACAATTACAAATCTCTCCCACGCTGATCGTCTTACCGACACAGAAATTTCCAGGGAATACTTGTCAGGTCACTTAACAGCCTCGGTTAGATCCAAGATGACCGTACGCTTTCACGACACTAATTGGTCTCCCCAATTATCCATCACTTACAATCTTGTAAATCTCAAAATCACGTTACCAAAGAGCCACAAGCTTAACAAGACATTTCCTTAACAAAACTCGCTTTCCCTTTTCAATGGGGACATACGGATTATCAGCCGTCAGAACTTATGACATAATCCTCAAATAACTACATACACCCCAACATGGACCCGAATATGCCCAAAAGATCAAACCCATAAAATTTCATGAAATGCCAACGAGTCTACAAAACCCAAACGACGCTTTCGGACTTCATAGTGGCCATATCCTTATCCTGAATACCGCCGGCGCTACAACTTCCATTGATCCACAATTAACACGCTATGGACCCAAATTGATCTTAAAATTCATCAAGCCTTCACGACGGCTCACGGACTACGCCTATCCATTCACAAGGTCTGCTCATCCAATCATTAATCTCCTAGCCATTTTGAAATTTGTGAACCACCTAATCAGTCCATCTATTTATCTCGAAGGTTCTGGAATATTTCACCATGATACCATAGCTGATACTTCCACGGCCCTGCTTAAAATCCTCAATGATTAGCATCGATTCGACATGACCTCGAATTACCGATCAAAAGATTACTCAGCCGAATCTTCCTTTTCGATAACATCCTTGATCAAATGATCTACAAGAAAGACGATAACAATATCTTGATACCTCGATCGACTCAAACTCATGCTTCAAATCCTACAACCTGATTGCAAGATGCTATCCTTTACCGAGCCAACTATATCGGCACTGCAGTTCATCCACCGAACTACTATTAAGATCAGATTAAGACTTAATACTTTAACTATCTCACGTTCATACCCAAAATCGCACAATTCAATTACAAGGCACAATATGTTACCAATACAATTCAGATCGACCCGATAACTTACTGACCAATCATTCAACGTCACGTCAAGATTGGTACCACAAAATGGTTCAAGTTAACCCATCCAAGCGTATCCACGAATTCCAAAAATATCACAATCTCGACACCACTTGTATCAAACTTAGATCCTTAATTAAATAAACCTAGGAATCACAACACCATATATATAATCGGGATCCCAAAGATGCAAGTGTTGTGACATCAAGATTGAGAAATTTCATTTTCTATCTCGGCAATCCACATATTTCTCTCATACTTCATCACCACCGAAACTTTGATCCTAAGGCACTGGATTTCTTCACTTCAAGGTCAAAGGATACAAACAATCCTTAATCCAACAACCGTACTATCTATAACTTAGATCATAGTCCCTAAATTCCTTCGGGAAAACATTTATTGGAGATTTGTATATAAACATCCACTTTGATATATCTTTTGTCCTTCCAAGTACTAGGTCACCTTTGCCGCTATTATAAAGCTAAGGTCTCTCAATCATACATAACTCAAAATACAATGCAACATGGACTCGGAATCCCCAAAATGACACCAGATCACAATATTAAACTGAAGAGCCTTACCTCCTGTCACGATAGGTGACATTTACACATTGAGTTAATTCCTTAGGATCCTGATTTAAAACACTGAACCTTTTCACCGCCTGCCCATGAATAAAGACATCCCTCAATCTTACGGTCAAGCCAACCACTCTTGAAGCATGCTCCCGAGAGTCTTACCGACACAAGACATTCACCCAAAAAGCTTCCATAAACACATAGGGCAATGCCTCTTAATCCTAGAGACCCATGATCTTTCTTATGTCAATCAACCAAGGTCGACGCCACCTCCTATCTAGTATGGGGCAAGACGCCATATTTTCTACCAGGCATGGGGGTCATTGCAGCGTCATCTTAGGTTTTAAAATCCACATCTCGACCTCAATAGGATCTGAACTACCCAGAAGTCCAGACACATTAATATTTCCAAACAATTATGAATTGCCAACCTAGAACTTCATATGCCCGAACTTAACTCCACCCTATTCATCACGTTCCCTAGGTTGACCTGGCGACCCTTCATAACAAAATACCATCCTAAGAACTTCAACAAAGAGCCGATCAAACTCAAACCTCAAATCGAGATTAACTAACTTAGGCCTCGAATCAACACTGATCAATTCAAGAACCCAATTGATACCAATCAAATTCTAACATTAAGATGTCTCTATACACCATCTTCCTCTCGACCCTACAACGAATCACTAATATTAGTCGTCCCCGTCTAAGAGCCACTACTAATATTTCCTTGAGACCAAGACATTTTACATACACTAGCGAGGACACATAAGCTAGCCAATCGAACTAAGTCGCCGCCTCTAACTTAGCGCTAGCCTAAGTTATTGGGACTGGGGTAACCAAAAATACCCAGACTTAGTCATCACACACCTTTGATTACTTATTCAATCAGTCTTAATCTAATCTAGGCTTCCGCATACGATTCAGATCAAACCTATGGCATCTCTTTTCTCTGATACCAATTGTGACGGACCAGGTTATTCTCCAACGAATAACCTCCGTCATTGGCAAGACAACTACAGTCCATATTTAATACCTATGGATTCTAGATAAATTTTGGCAGAGTTTTCTCTGCAACTGGACGAAAATCAATAATACAACCTGTTTAAAAATATCCTGTACAAGCACACATCTAACCCAAGTAACCAATACAAAGCCTACAACGCAACACACAGGATCACAACATCTGTCATATCATCCATGGCTCCAATACAGTAACCCTATCTACTATACTGGGTCTACAGAGATGCCAACTAACAAAACTCAAAATCTAAGAACATTAACTTAACATAAATACGAAAGTACAACTAAATCATCAAAACCTGCGGAAGCATAACAAACCATAATATGACAACATGCCACATCCAACCATGAGTGGCTGTCTACATTCTAATCTGATAATCATAACACAATCTCCAAGCTCCGACATCCAGCAACGCCCTTCAATGCAAGTCTCTCTCTTTCCTCTAACTAATCTGATGCCGACTAAGTGTTCTCATTTGGAAAAAAAACAGTAAGAGTGAGCTTACAGCTCAGTAAGTATAATCATACGCAAAACATGAAGGCACATAATAGAACTAGAACCGGGGGGAATACACGAAATCTCCATAATCATGAATCGGGAGAGGGAACAGGGAACATCTTGAATCACGAAATTCTCACGGTTACATCGATTGGACATTATTAATTTTCATCATTATATAATCTTTGCGGACCCGGGCTAGTAGACCGTACTAGCCAACGATGTGAGAGAACGAGGAAAGGAATGTGTTCGCTACACATTCTAAAGCCACGGCTATATATTAGGTCTGCAGCACTCGACCATCGGTTGCATCTCTACTATGCAATATTTAACCAAATGGCTACATTTTAGGCCTGCAGCACTCGGCCAATACGCCCCATATCCCCCGGGGACCAGGGCAATCCTCGTTCTTCCACAGTAGTTTCCTATAGCGTACCACGAACATCACCCGTTCCCACGAGCGGCCAGAATACGTGGCCAAGTATTCTTCTGGTTCACACCGCGATGTACATGGTATACTAAAGAATACTACCCCTGTGAATCATGGTCCTAGTTTTAAGATTAGTTTCCACACTTGGAGAGGGAAATCCACATTTACCGTCCACATTCACAACTCGGGAAAACCCATTTCCATCACATACATCTCCATTCGGGAGATCATTCCATCACACACATCTCCATTCGGGAGAGCATTTCATTATAAAGCACATTGTGGATTCCCTTCCATTCACTTGCTCGGTTCACAACTTTCTGTGGGATTCGATTTCCTTATTCACAATAAATCATTCCAAGTTCATGAGGGAGATTAGATTCCTTATCTCCAATGATCACTTATCATTTTGAAACCTCTGGGACTCATTCCCCTGCTTTCGGCACATGGATACAAATTTCGGAGCTTACATTTACATTTAAACAATTAAATGTTACTTCCATAACAATTAACGAGGGCATAATATATACATTTCTCATTTCATTTCGGGTGAACAATGTCAGGTTTTTTTTGAACATCCGGACGCCGTGAATGGTTCGATACTTGAGAGATCGGACGTCCGGTGGATACGTACGCACAATCGGTACACGATGTTTCATACTTTGAGCTCGATTTAACATACTACGATGATGGAAGCATGCAACGTTTCTATTCATTTTCGGATGATAGTAACAGGGGACTTTTAACGGATGCCACGAACGGGTCAAATCTTACGAAAACTGACATCCGGTCAATATATATACATACAATTGGGATGCGAGGATTCATATTCTAGAGTCCATTCAACATTTTACGAAGGAGAAAAAAAGCAATTTCCACATTGGGTCTCGGGTGAACAGTGTCTGCGCCCCTTTAGAGGGCTCGGATGTCGCGAACGGGTCGAGACGTGCTCAATCGAACCTGCGGCCGACATATGTACATCATTGGGACGTGGGGATTCACATTTTAAGGTCAATTTCATGATACACGGAAGGGAAACGAAAAATCCTCAATTTCATGGGTTAGGGTTTCGGTGAAACCAAACCAGGTGGATCGGACATGATTCGGACAAACAACTACATATTCCTTGGTCCTTACTCATGGGTTTCATGATTCTAACATTTCTAGTGGGTATCGACACAAGAATACCCCACAAAATCAAGCAAAACATCGAACGAGAACGAGAAGTGAGTATGAGAACACTTGCCTCGACCCGTGCTTTTACCTTTATAACTAGCTCTCGGACGGATTTAGACTCCATGGCTTTGATCTGCTCCTTTCTCTCACTAGAGTTGGCACACTCTCTCTCTAGAAGCTTCGGGGTCGTGGGAAAATGACGAAAGAAAAGCACGATGCGGCTTTATACTGCGTCACCGCTCGAGCGAGGCTCGAGCGGGCAACAGGTAGCCGCGGTACTGGTTTTCCGCTCTAGCAATTGTATTTGGAATTGAAGATTGTCTGCTCTATTGCCACACTTGGAGATTGAATTTGGAATTGATCTTGTGCCTGGATTGACACCTATGTTGAAGACACCCTACCATATGGATCTTGCTCAGTTGAAAGAATTGAAGCAGTAATTGTAGGACTTGTTTGATTCGGGTTTTATTAGACCCAGTGTATCACATTAGGATGCTCCAATCCTATTTGTGAAGAAGGATGGGACTTTGCAGCTATGCGTGGACTATCATGAATTGAATAAAATCATGATCAAGAATAAGTACTTGTTGTCGTGAATTGATGATCTCTTTGATCAATTGCAAGGAACTTGTGTATTGATTTTTAGTCGGGGTATTATCGGCTTCAAATCAAGTAAGAAGATGTGGTAAAAATGGCAATTCGGATGAGATATGGTCATTATGAATTTCTTGTGACGCCATTCAGATTGACGAATGCTTTTACTGTGTTTATGGATTTGATGAATCAAGTTTTTCAGTCTTATTTGGATTAATTTGTTATGGTTTTCATTGATGACATTCTGATTTATTCAAGGAGTTCTGTTGAGCATAAGAAGCATTTGAGGACTGTGCTCCAAACCCTTAGGGAGCATAAGTTATTTGCAAAACTGAAGAAGTGAGATTTGAATGGACAGAAGAGTATGATCGAAGCTTTCAAGAGTTAAAGGATCAGTTGACTTTGGCACCAATTCTGACTTAACCTGATGGTTCTGGTGGTTTTGAGGTGTACTGCGATCCTTCTAAGGTTAGTCTTGGGTGTGTTTTGATATAAAATGGGAAGGTGATTGCTTATGGGTCTCGGCAGTTGAAGGTTCATAAGAAGAATTATCCGACCTATGATTTGGAGTTAGACGTCGTAGTATTCACATTGAAGATTTGGAGGCATTACTTGTACGGCGAGAAACTTCTAGTGTTTTTCGATCATAAGAGCTTAAAGTACTTATTTTTGCAGAAAAAATTGAATATGAGTCAGCGGAGATGGATTGTGTTTTTTAAAGATTATGGTTGTGAAATCTACTATTAGCCTGGGAATGCTAATATGGTTGCGGATGCTCTTAGCTGCTGGACTTATTTTGTAGTGAGGTTGCAGATTAAGTAGATGGAGACGTTAGACTACTTGAGGTTCTGTAATATCTAGCGATATGTCAAGGGAAACAAGATGATGTTGTCTTTCCTACAGGTGCACTTGAGATCCTCCAGAAGATTGAAACTGTCAAGCAAATGATTCATTCTTGATGGATATTGTTAGAGATCTTGATCGAGACTCTCGGAGGGATTTTAATGTTCGTGCCGATGGAGTTTTGCGATTTCAGGATCGTTTATGTGTGCTTGATGATAAGGAACTGAAGGAAGAGAACATGAAAGAGGCTCATCGAACCAGGTACACTATTTATCCTAGAATTAATAAGATGGACTAGGACTTGAAGAAGATGTTCTGGTAGAGGAATATGCGGAGAGGGATTATAGCCGTTGTTGGTAGCTTGTCTATCAGTAGTTGAAGGCTGAGAGGAGGAAGCCCTTGGGTCTATTGCAGCCTTTGCCCACCCCGAGTTGGAAGTAGGAGGATATTTCTATGGACTTTGTTATGAATTTCCGTAGGACCCTGAAGAATTATGACGCAATTTGGGTCATTGTGGATTAGATAAAAAAAATCAGCTCATTTCTTTGCCATTCAGACGATGTATTCTCATGATTGCTTGGTGCATTTGTATATCAATGAGATTGTTAGACTGCATGGAGTGCTAGCACCTATTGTGTCCGATCGTGATCCACGTTTTTCCTCTAAATTTTAGTAGAGTCTGCATTGAGAATTAGGGACGAACTTGTAGTTTAGTACGGCTTAACATCCTCAGATAGATGGCCAATTAGAACGGACCATCCAGATTTTAGAAAACATGCTTAGAGCTTTGGTGATGGAGTTAAAGAAAAATTGGGATGATCATTTGGCGTTAGCAGAATTTACATACAATAATAGTTTTTAGGCGAGTATTGTTATGGCTTCTTTTGAAACACTGTATTGTAGAAAGTGCCAATTTCCTATCCATTGGGAGGAGACAAGAGATAGATGACTTTTGGTGCCCGATGTAATTCGGGAGACATCGGAGAAGATTACGGTGATTTTTGAAAAGCTAAAGATGTCCTAGAGTCGGTAGAAGAGTTATACTGATCAGAGGAGATCTGAGTTCAGATTTGAGGTTGGCGATTTTGTTTTCCTTAAAGTATCGTCATGGAAGGAAATCTCCAGACTAAAGTTGCGATTCATAGGACCCTTCGAGATTTTAGAGAGAGTTGGAGAAGTAGCATATTGGTTGGCGTTACCACTGATCTTGGCCAATATGCATAATGTTTTTAATGTCTCGATGTTGAGGAAGTATATTCGCGATCCGATGCATGTCATCGATTACGGTCTCTTGGTTATCCATAAAGATTTATCTTACTTGGAGGAGCCAGTTCAGATTTTGGATCAGAAGGATCAGATTTTGCACTCGAAGACCATTCCTCTTGCGAAGGTTTTGTGAAGGAACCATTCCCGTGAAGAAGCAACGTGGGAAAGGGAGGATGAGGTTCAAGAGAAATATCCCAATTTATTTTGAGGTATGTGTATTTGTTTGATTTCTAATATTCGTTAATTTTGAGGATAAAATTTTATAAGTAGATGAGAGTTGTAAGGTATCAATTTCTAAACTATAATAATTTGGAGTAATTGAATTAATATAATCAAGATTAGGCTTAAAAGTACATGAGAAATCAGTATTAGAAGCAAAAAGGGAGTCGGGAGGCCTAGCGCCTTAGTGGCACCCGAGGCGCGCCTAGGGCGCATTTGGCAGAATAGTTGTGATGGCCCCATAATTCTAATCGAAATCCGACGAGGTTCTGGCTGTAATATGGACGTCAAACTAATGTAACTTGTACAATAACCCTGTAAACATGCATACATATAACTACAACAAATACACAGGATCCAAAATGCCACAACCACATCCGTGGCACTATTGTCATATCTTCGGATACAACGGCGGCTCAAAAGAGATGCCGCTAGATATCTAAACAAATCATAAAAATCTGTAGAAGTATATACATTCATCAAAATACAGCAAAAATTAAACTATCTATATATCATTCACAAACACATACATAACTACATATCTATCTCGAAATAATATACAAAAGCACAGTATAAAGTATCAAACCACAAAATTAAGTCCACAAAATAATCCTCTAAGGTCTTCATGCCTAGCCGACTTTTAATCCTCTACTCTGCCTCATCGGGTATAAGCTCATGCTCATATAGAGGAAAGAAAACAGTAAGGAGTGAGCCAAATGCTCCATACGACGCAATATAATCAAAGGCAGTAAGCAATATATGCAAAATAAAGTAAAGGAAATGGAATAAGAGTATAATAAGAATATATAAACATGAAGTACGAACAAATACCTTTTTAGAATATATTTATCTTTCACATTTTATTTCTGATTATTTTATATTCTGAAACATGTAGAAATTTTATTATCTTTGTGGACGAGGGCTAGTATGCCTTACTAGTTAATGATATGGCTAACGATGAAAGAAATATATATACTTCCACACATTCTAAGGTACAACCCACGCAATTTAACTCCCCGTGGTGAGCGGTATACCTTTAACCCGATATATGGGGCTATAAAGCATATGCCACCATGTCCCCGTGGCCCAGAGGCAGTCCTCCTGCTACCACAGTAATATTAAGGCATGTTAGGGAATACTATCAGTTAAAATATAAATCATTGGTTAAATTTTGTAATTACTTATTCTTAGATAAATTTCATACTCATTTATAACACGTTCTCACTCCGAGAGAATGGTTTATCAAACTTAACATATTATGAAATTTCCTTCTCATACTTTTCATAATTTACATAATTCTTATAAGTTTAAGTTTTCACATTATTTAAATTACATGCATAATCAATATAAACCATGGGACATGTAAGAAATTCTTATCACGATGAGCCAAATACAATTTTAGAGCTTTCGGACAATAAATCCCTTCACAAATGCATACAACGTAATTTTTGGGGCATATACAAGATACATATATAACGTAAATGTGAATAAATATTACTATTCATATTCGACAATATTTTCGGTACACATAAAATAACATACACAAAATATATGTGAATAAATATTGAATAATTAAAGTACCCATATCTATAAAGTTAAAGTTTCAAATTTCTAAGGCCAAATCAGACATAAATCTCAAATAAATCGGGTGAAACCAAAGGGGACGTGGGTTAGGGTTTCATGAAGCCGTAAATCACACATACCTTAAAAATCGGACATGAAATCGAGATATATGCATGCTGAAGATATGAGTTCCATAAAATATATAAGTTTTATATATGTTAATTTTATGTATCCTGAAAATATTATCGGACGAAAATAGTGATATTTAACCACATGTACGTTAAATATGTTATTTTGTATATACTCCGAAAATTATATTATATGCATTTGTGAAGGGATTTATTGTCCGGAAGTTCTAAACTTACGTTTAGCTCACAATGGTAAGAATTTCTAACATGTTTCAAGTTTAATGTTAATTTATGCACATAATTGAAAGCATATGAAGATATGAATTCGTAAGAAATGATTATCTGTATTAATATCAAAGAATTATGAAAGTTATGCAAAATATCTGAATGAAACTTCATAATCTATTATATCTGATGATTTGTTCTCCAGGGAGTGAGAACTCTGTATAAGTTTTTAGTAGAATCTTCCCTTAATAATAAGTAATTAAGAATCTGGACCAAGAATTTGTATTTCAGATAGTAGTATTCCTTGATATACCTTAGGATATTACAGTGATAGATCGAGAAATACTCCTAGATCATGGGAGATGCTCTGGTAGTGTATCTGTTATCTATTATCTAGCCCAATATATCATGTGAAAGGTATATCGTCAATTAAGGGACGTTAAAGTTTGAGGTATCGTGGTTAGCGCATTAGAATGTGTAAGGATGTACACATTCTATTCCTCGATCGACTATTCCATTAGCTTATAATGCCTACTAGTCCTGGTCCACAAAGTAAAGAAGTTTATGCATATTTTAGAACTTAAAAGAAAGAATGAGTAAAATGAAAAAGATAAATGTATTCCGAAAAATATATTTATTCATGTTTCATATTTATGCATCTTCATTATGACCTTATATCCTTCCTCTATTTTATTTTGCGTATATTATTTATTATCTTTGATTATTTTGTACTTATTGAGCATTTGGTTCACCCTTACTATTTTTCTTCCTCCAGATGAGCATGCCCTTATGTCTAATGAGGCATAGTAGAGGATTTGAGCCGGCTACGCTAGAAGACATGGCAGATGATCTTATGGGCTTAGTTTTATAGCTTTGCACCTCTGAGATGGAATATCTTGTATTTGATGGATTGTATATTGATGTATATGTATGATGATGATGATGTATGCGTAGTATAGTTTTCACTGTATTTTATTAATATATATACTTTTGCAGGTTTTTATGGTATGTTTAGGTACCAACGGCATTTTATTCAAGCCGACATTGTAACCGGAGTTATAACGTTTGTGCCACGAAATTATTGTAGCTATTTGGATCCTGTGTTGTGATTTGTGGATATATTTTTGTGTTGTACAGGATTTTGATACATGTTTGTATTAGTTTGACGAGCGTTTTATAACTGAAAATTTGCCAAATTCTGGCCAGGAAAGTGGTCCATCACAATCGAGGAGGGAAGCTCCAATGAGGAGATGTCGGCGGGAGTTGGAGTAGAGGATTTGGTGGGTGCAGTGACCGTTAAGGAGGAGTGCCGTTTGGAGGCCTCGGTTCTTAGGCCCCCAAGGCTTCAAGGGGCACCCCGGTTTTGAGTCAATCGGATCTCCCCGCCACGTATGTTCGTCTCACTAGGAGGTAGAATGAATTTCTGCTTGTATGTTTTGCTAGTATAGTCTGCGGTTGACCACTCTTTTCTATTTGACAGCCATGGAGGGTGTCTCGTGTGGTGTAGGAGACTGCTCGTGCGTGGTTGGACGAGTTGGAACGTCAGGTTGACGCTGCCACTACGGAGGCACAACGCAGTTTGGAGCGGATCAACCATCTCACCTAAGCTCGATCCGAGTCTAAGGCAAGGCCATAAGGGCTTGCCAAGGCCCACACCCAGGCCCTGGATGGGATCGCCTTGCTTGAGGACAAACTTTGGGGGACTAGGAGAGAGCTTATGGACCTTCAGAATGAGAATGCCTGACTCAATGGCGAATCTTGCCCATTTCTCTACCAAGGAACAATCGAGTGTCTGCATTGGGCAGACGAAGTAGTTCAAGACCCTGAGACGGTCGCCCTGGTAGGCTATAGGCATGAATAGGATTTTCTTTTTGTCTTTTTGTATTTTGAGGTCGACAGTTACCTTCAGATGTATACTTTAAATTTTTCAATGAAACATGCTAAACCGTTTTGATTATTGTAGCATGTTGTGTGTTGTGTGAAACTCTGCTACTTGTCAACCACCAAATTAGGTCACGTGGACCTCTGGTGGCCTGCTCTTCTGGCAGGTTAGACTCACAGTGGTCTATCCCAAACACTACGTCGAGAAGAGGGCTGATCGGATCTGCCTCAAGCTTGCTAGGGAAGCGTGCCACTAGTTTGCCACTTTGTGAAATGGGAGCATCGGGGTCTTGGAAATTGTGCATTGTTCTACCGGTTAGCTTTCTTGAGTCTGTCAGATCATCATTACTAATGATGTTTGATTGACGTGTTGCGTCACCTTTATGGTGTGGCACATGTTGTGGTCATTATGGGGAATGCCTCCTCGACTCTCCCATATGACGTCGTTTTGGTTTAGATGGAGGTTTAATTAAACTATGGGCCTTTTCCATTTCCCGTACCATTCTTTTACAATTCAAGTTGCTTTGTCTCTGCGATCTCTTCTTACTTCTCCATTCATAGCTCTAAGGGAGGTTGATAGGATTCAGTCCGTTCTCATTGCCCAGGACATTGAGTCCCAGTTTTCTTGGTTCAAGATCCAAAGTACCATGGAGTTCTAGCTATCAGGCACAAACGATAGAGCGTGCTCCTCGCCGGAGGTGTACATCATGATCTATGAGTCCCATCTGAAGGGGGGACTTCATTTTCTAGTCGTGCCAGAGTTATATGTGATCTTGATGGGTTTGGGAGTCTTGATTGTGAGGCTTCAGCCCAATGCTATCTGGTACTTGGTCTCTATGTGCATTTTTGGCCATTATTATAGCTGCAAATTCACCCTTAAGTCGGAGAAGGTGATCTTCCACTTTAACTAGGGGCCGGACTGGATTTCGATATCTTCGTGCCTGGAGTTCCACTTTCGAGGGGAAAATTTAGACTCGACCAAGAAGTGGAAAGACTTGTATTTTTATTTGTCGGTCCCGCCCAAGTGGGCTCCCTCGAATGAGTAGGGCAACATGCAGGATTCTCTCCTTACCATCGTGGGAGACCAGGAGAAGCCAATGACGGATCTCATTCTGGCACACTCCAATACCTTCTTGCGGAGAGGCCATTGGCTGACCATGGAGACTTTGCTAGGGTCCAGTGGGAGCCTCACTCCGAGGGGACTAACGTAGCCACGGTGCTGCTTGCCACGTCTAGGAGGAGGCCTTGAGTGCTTGTTATCCAGGAGCCTTCTAACAGGGTTGCCAAGCGACAGGAGACCTCATCCAACTCCTTTTTCGATGACGATCAGGCTATACTGGAACAGCTACAATGGTCTAAGAGGACTTCGAGGAGGATGGTCCCTGCCTTTGCTTCCTCGTCGGGCCAGACGTCTGGGACCGTTGGGTCGGACAAGGGAGGTAAGTCCTCCGGATCTCTTGCATTGGTCATAAGTGACCAAGGGTGCCCAGGATGAGCTAATCCCTTCGTTGACTCTGGCCTAGTACAATGTTCTCACAACTGCTGCCTTCGTGCATGAGGAGCCCATACCGTGCCTTCCTACTGCTGTCATTGAGGAGACTCCTTGTGATGACTGGGTAGCTGACGTTTGAACTGGGGAGACTGACGAGGGCCACGAGGTGGTGGGAACAGGAATGACGGAGGTTAACGTGACCGTTGGGGCTAGAGAGACTATTGAGGTGCGTCATTCTAAGTCTCTGAAGCTTGGAGTTCCAGAGGCAATCGAGGTGGCTGAGGCCGTGGATGCTGCCAAGGGCCTTATCTTACGCCCTCAAAGTCAAAAGTCTGAGAGGAGATGGAGGTTGGGCCTGCTACTATAGTGGTTGGGCCGGCTACTATAGTTGTTGAGGAGGATGCCAAGGAGGCTGTTGAAGAGCCTCTCCCTAATCCCTCAGAGCAAGGGATTTTGGAGGCGGAGGAGCCTAAGGATGCTGTGGAGATTGTGAAGGCACCTCATTCCATGCCCTTTGAAGCCGAGGCCCTGGTGCTGAAAGAGCCCTCATTTAGTCGTCTACTCTCGAAGAGGCCATCTCTGGCTGAGGTATTTCTTCTGCTCCTCCTTGTTTCCTTTCTTTACTTTTGTTGTCTTTTGACTAACTAATTTTCTATTTGCAGTTGCAGGAGAGGGTCCACCAATTGGCTGCCTTCGTCGACCATCTAGCCTAGTCCCACGTCGACCCAAAGGAGTTTAGAGCTATGGTGGAGCAGGCCTCCTGTGCCGAACGCAAATTGTCTGAGACTCAAGTGAAGACTTCCTCCCTTAAGGACTCGCTGCACAGGTCGGAGTGGGTTCGTGCTTGTCTTTGGGATGAGATCTTCAACTCGAGGGAAAGCTCAAGACCTTTCTCAGCCTAGATGAGATCAGACGAGCTCTTGATCGTAGGTACTAGGCTAGCATTCATCTCTGCCGGTGCATAATGGATTTGGTGGCCCCAGGATTTTTGGTCTCGATCTTTCATTCAAGGAATGCTAGCACTCGACGATGGCCAGATCTATTGGGCTCTACCAGTGATGACGTCCGGCCTTCATCTCGTCCATAAGGGATCCCCCAGCCCTCGAATCATCCTTCCTCCAAACAATAGTCCGATCTTGTATTTTTCTTGGGAGGATGGCCCACTTTGTACATCTTGATTGTTGTAATGAAATACGTAGACTTTTGAGGGCATTGTTGGTAGTGTCCATGCTTGCATATTGAGCTTTTATTTAGTTGCTTTCCCTTTTTCTTCTGTGCTTTGCCAACTAAGTATTGTCACTATCATCGCTGGGCTTATTTTGTGCACATCAGCCTGACCATGCTCATTCTCATGGCGGAATGTCGCAACACTTTGATTCTTCGTGGTGGTGCTCTTTCCCATGGATGGGACGTCGTTACATGTAGGTTAGTGAGCCTCACTAGGGTCAATTGGGTTTCATGGCCGCAGCCACCGAGTTCAAGTGGTGTCATAGGCCATCGTCCGCATGCAATTATTGGCTCTCGGCCCTATTAGAGGGCGTTGTAGCTATTGTGCATTTGGTCCTAACCCACTGACCATCGTCAATTGATGGTGCTCTCTCCTTTAGGCGGAGGTTGCTGCACCCATGTTGTGAAAGGCCCCTAAGGTTTAAATGACCGCTTGATGGGGTGGTTTGACTCTATGGTGGCAAGCCCCTTGGCTGTTCGACTGCGTATGGGCCACTCACTAGTGGGATTGAGGTTTAGAATTTGACTGACCATGTTTGGGTCACTTGGTAACGAGTCCAAGGTTCAGAATTTGACCATGTATGGGCCACTCAATATCGGGACTGAATTTCAGAATTTGACCTTTAGTGGGTAGCTCAGTAATGGGACCGAGGTTTTTTAACCATTTATAGGTCAACTTATGGGTGAACGAAAGTTCACCCGACTTAGGAGTAGTTTAGGTTATTCAATTTTATGAGACAACAAACAAGTATTCACATGGGTGATTAAATATGAACAAATAATCATTTTATTAATGAGAATATGGTACATGTTACAAGCACTCCGAATGATGCATGCTAACCTTACTTGAGTTTGGTTGAGGCTTATTGGTAGAACCTTTTTAGGTGGGAGGCATTCGAAGTCCTTGGGATCAGCTGGTTGAGGCTTACTAGTATTACCTTCTAAGGTGGGAGATGTTCCAAGTCCTTGAGACCAGCTTACCGTCCTAGGTGTGTAGCTTGTATGCGCTGCTTTGAAGGATGGCTTAGACAAGGAATAGTTCTTCCAAGTTGGGGGAGAGCTTGTTTTATTGGCGAGTTTGCCTGTTGCTTCTATACTCTGTAGGACTAGGTTTCCCACTTCAAACTAATGGGCTTTCATCTCTTTGTTATAGTTTGCTGCCGTTCATAGGCGTACTACATCTCAAGCTTCTTTGAGCAAGTCGAGATGCTCCCTGAACCTTTTAGTGTTGCTAAGTGGGTCAAAGCATTCGACTCGAAGGTTGGAGAGTCCAACTTCTATTGGGATAACTGCTTCAGTCCCATAATATAGGTTGAAGGGCTTCTCCCAGGTTGGCACCCTCGGGGTCATCCTGTATGACTGTAGAACAAATGGTAACTCATCATCCCAAGAGCCCCTAGCATCTTCTAACTTCGTCTTTAGCCCATGTAGCAAGGTATGAATCGTCAGTTCTACTTGCCCATTAGCTTCTGGGTAGGTGACGGAAATATGGACCAACCTTATCTGTAAACTCATACAATACCTGGTGGACTGCTCACCAGTGAATTGGGTCCTGTTACTGGTTACTATGATCTCGGGAATCCTAAATTGGCATATGATGCTCTAGTGAATGAACTCCATCGCGTTCTATTCAATAATCTGTGCTAGTGGGGACGTTTCAACCCACTTAGTGATGTAGTCAATTCCTACTATGACAAACTTTCTCTACCCAGATGCTATGGTAGATGGCCAAGTATGTCGAGCCCCCACTGTGTGAATGGCTAAGGTAATTGAAGGGCATGTAGCTCCGTATGTGGTTGATGAGTCATGTTCCCATGATCTGGCAATTCTCGCGTTTCTTCATGAAATCCATGGCGTTGCGCTTTATCAAGGGCTAGTAGAAGCCTTGCCGAATGATATTGAAGGCTAGATGCTTGCCTCTAACATGTAACCTGTAGATACCAAGGTGTACCTCACCCAGTGAGTGCATAATCAACCTCTTTTGGCATGAGGTACCTCACATATGGGGTTGAGTACCCACGGCGAACAGCCTCCCATTCATGATAGTGTATCTGTCTGCTATCTTCTTCACGCACTTGGCCTCTTTTGGGCTTCCTAGTAGGGTGCCATTGGTTAGGTATCTTCTATATGGGGTCATCTAATTGTTATCATTGGCCACTTGCAGCACTTTTCGCTAGGGATCGTCAATGGTTGGGACAGCAAGACTTTCTGCATGTCTCTCGCGTACTATTCTAGCTTCCCCGTTGCTGCCACCTTTGCTAGTTGATCCGCCTTCCAGTTCTCTCTCGAGATGTGGACTATTTCGACTTTGCAAAACACCTAAGTCAAGCCCCTCACTCTAGCGAGGTACTTCACCAGTAAAGGGTTTGACGCCTTGAAGTATCCTAAGATTTGGATAACGACCAACTCGGAGTTACTGTAAACAACAATAGATTTAGCCGAGCATTCCTTTGCTAGTCGGAGTTTGACAAGCATCGCCTCATACTCAGCGATATTGTTGGCAGTTGAGAATTCGATTGTCATTGAGTACTTTATCTCCGACTCGTTCAGAGTCATCAAAACCATGCCTACTCCTTTGCCGACCTGTATCGATGACCCATTGACATGCAAGGTCCATGTCAGAACCCCTGGCTTGTTGGTATCTTCGGTGAGGTTGAGGGAGTCTAGAACTGGAGTCATCATCTCAACGATGAAGTCCGTGAGGGCTTATCCCTTCATGGCCGACTACGGCCAGAACTCCACATCAAACTCACCTAATTCAATGGCCCATTTGATTAGTCGTCCAAATGTGTTTGACTTTTGTAAGATTCCTTTTAATGATTGATGGGTTAAGATCTTGTATGCTTTGAAATACGATCGCAACTTCCTAGAAAAGTAGATGAGGGCAAGAGCAATACTTTCGGCATACAGGTAATGGGTCTCGGTGTCCCTTAGGACCTTACTAAGGTTATACACTGGCCGTTGTACCCTAGATTGTTGATGGATGAGGACCAAACTCATCGCCGTGTTGGAGACCATCAGGTACAAATACAGCTCTTCGCACTCTTGAGGCGAAGTTAGGAGAGGATGATTGGAGAAGTACTCCTTAAGTTTTCGGAAAGCTGTTTTGCACTCGGCCATCCACTGGAAGTTGGTTACCTTAGTCCCTCTCGAAGTTTTGAAGAACGGTAGATACTTTTTCATGGATTTTGCCAAGAATCGAGAGAGGGTAGCAAGCCTTCTGGTGAGTTTCTAGACCTCCTTCACTGTCCAGGGCGAATTCATGTCGAGGATAGCCTTTGTCTTCTTAGGGTTTGCCTTAATTCCCCGTTAAGAGATGATGAAGCCCAAGAACTTTTCAGAAGTCACATTGATTGTGCACTTGGCCTGGTTTAGCATCATCTAGTGCACTCGAAGGATTCTAAAAGTCTCGCCCAGGTCACGAATATGGTCATTGGTAGCTTTGCTTTTAACAAGCATGTTGTCTACGTGCACCTCCATGTTCTAACCGATCTAGATAACCTTGCAGTAATAGGTGCCCTAGTTGGTCATGAAGGAAGTGTACTCTTCATCTTTTGGACTCATCCTAATCTAGTTATAACCCGAGTAGGCATCCATGAAATTGAGCAGCTCGTGGCCAGATGTAGAGTTCACCAGTAGGTCGATCCTTAGTAATGGGAAGCTATCCTTGAGGGATGCCTTATTGACATTTGTGAAGTCGACGCATATTCGTCATTTCCTATTACTCTTTTTAATGAGGACAATATTTGATAGCTAATTTGGATATTGGACTTTCCTCATGAACCTCGCGTCGAGCAACTTCTTCACTTAGTTGCGGAAGGGAATCAATTTCTCGACGGAGAAATTCCTGCACTTCTGCCAGACAGGTTTGTAACTAGGATTGAGGCCTAATTTGTGGATAATTACTTTGGTCGGTATCCCCATCATGTTAGTGGAAATGCAGGGAGGATGTCGAAATTCTATCTGAGCAAGGTTATGAGATGGTCGTGGAGGGGACCTAACAGGAAGCTTCTAATTTACTTGCACTTCTCGGGTTTATTGGGGTCCAAAGGGACTTGGTCAATCGACTCACCTAATTGAGCCTATAGTACGGTGGTCTTGTCACGAAGGTCGAGATTTTTGATCAGCTGGCGGAGAGCTATTGGAGTAATCTAGGACATGTAACATGTTCGGCCGATTATCAAGTCACCTAGGACCTCTCCGACATCACTGCCCTGAAGGCAGTTGGGAAAATCATCTAGGACATGTATGGGGTTGGGAATATCATCTTCAAGTGGGGGATTGACATCGCTGCCTCGAAGACGGTAAGGCAGAGTCGTCCCAAAATGGCATTGTAGATTGAGGGGAGCCCCACCACTAGGAATGTGAG
The DNA here is from genome assembly GCA_025585075.1 of Nepenthes mirabilis. Lineage (NCBI taxonomy): Eukaryota > Viridiplantae > Streptophyta > Magnoliopsida > Caryophyllales > Nepenthaceae > Nepenthes > Nepenthes mirabilis. The sequence continues at coordinate 31,725 of JAODPA010055016.1, forward strand.
CATTCTGGAGGTTGTCTTGGGGTAAGTTGCCAGCATGACCTCAAGTTAGACAGTTCTTGGATGGGCACCAACTCATTATTTAGCCCGTACAGGGGTCCCTCGGTTAGCTTTATCTGATTCTTTTTCAATCCAAGTTTGAAGTAAGTATCGAGGTAGAGCAAATTTTAAGAGCTTCTATTATCAATAAATACTCGTTTCAATTGGTAATCAATTGTACCATTTGAAACGAGCGCTGATACAGCTAGAGAATAAAGTGGGGGTTATTATGAGCCATATCATCGTCACTAAAACTAATAATATCATTCCTAATCCATACCCTTAGCTTCTTGTTGCTGGAAGCTGTCTCCGGACGGCTTTGGGCACTGCCCTTGGCTGGATTGATTGTCACCATGTTGACGACCCCAACCGTAACTTAGTTACTTGGTTACTCTTATTCGTCTTTGTCTGCTCTTTTGGGAGCTTGTCCTGGGTTCCAAAGGAACCTAGTGAGGTGACCTTTGTGGACCAAGTCTTCAATCTACTCTACAGCATTTGGCAGTCTTCTGTGTTGTGACCTAAAAATTGATGGAAGTGACATTACTTTGACTGGTCTTTTTATTCTAGGTTCTTCAACTCCTTCTGCCATTTGAAGAACTTCTTATCCTAGATTTGCATCAAGATGTTGGTGTGGGTGTCATTTAAAGGAGTCAGGTTAGAGGGCCTGAACTCCTTCCGAACACTAGGTTCTGCCTGTGGCTACTTTTGGGGGCCCCAGAAGCAATTGTCATTTCAGCTCCTCTTCTTCTTGTTCATTGGTTCCTCCGAGGATTGGTCGGCGCACTCAAGCCATTTTGCTTCATTGGTCTCCTCCACCGCTACATAGGTACGGGCGATAGTCTCAACCTCTCAGAAGGTCTGAGGGTTCTAATGGGTCAAGTGTTTAAAGAAGTCGCCTGGCTTCAAAATAGCGATGAAGGCACTTAACTTCACCTTCGCTTCAAGCTTTCAGCTTGCTTCTATTCGAGGCAGAGGAGATGTCACGGCTACTTTTCCTCCCACTGGCTGAAAGCAAATTGAGACAGAAAGCAATCGGCGAGTACCTTAAATGACGGAATGGAGTTTGGTTGAAAGCTGTAGAATTAGGTGTAAGCATCCCCTTTGAGGGTTCGAGGAAAGCATTGGCACATGGCATCTTCGCCCACGCCCTAGAGGCTTAGCAGAGTACGGAAGTGATTTAGGTGGTTCATCGGGTCGGAACCCCCATCGTAAGGTTCTAGGGCCGACATCTTGAATTTGTAGGGGAGCAACTGTGTCCAAATTTCCATCATGAACGGGGATCTCCTTAGATCTGTGGAGCGTTTACCGGCGTCTCCCCTAAACACATGCTACCAAATTTTCTCCATCCTTTCCTCCATCCAAGGGGAGGACGCAATCCTCTTGACAATAAGAAGGTACTCAGCTCTGAATGGTTGGGAGATGGATGAGGGCCTTGAAGACCGCCAACCCATGGCGGCCGTATACTGTAAGAGGTTTCTCCTTGGGCTGAGGGCCTCCTATCGCTACGGGAGTAGTAGAGATTCCGCCGCTCTAAGTTGTCCCTTTGAAACTTGTGACTGAGTTGGTCCTTTATCCATGCCCAGACACTATTGGTCAAGGCTATGGGGTCTTCTCAGCCGGGTGCCTCTTCACTCAGTTGCTTCGCTTTGAGGTTAAAGCTTGTGTGGTTGAGATATGAGCCCCCTGTTGTTGCTCGTCCAAATGCGCATTTATCATCTAGAGCATCTTGAACACATCTCCCATTTGGGCAGTGAGTGCACGTATGTCAGGTTCAAGCTGTCCGACTGTATGGCTACCTCCTAACGGGTCGTCGCCTTGGGCGACGGTATCCTTGACCGGCACGCTGGCTTGTACCTTGCTATTAAGCGTATTCTATTTGTGAGTGTAGTGGTTGGACTTTTAAGCCTTTTTTCATAAATGGCACCAATGATGTGTCCATAGATTCGGGTTGTAGAATAGATTAGGGTGCCATTTGATCTCCTACATCGGGTCGAATTGAGGTGGGTCTGATCACCATATCTGAAAACCTGGGTCTTGCGCAATATAACGAAAAAATAAGAAGTCAGAGGATTCGTGAGACTCATTCCTTGATTTATCCTCCAACGCTTAAATTAAAAATCTTTCTCAACAGATAGAAAGATGTAATGATGTAAGAAAATATATAGATGCACATATGTGGGGAAGGTGAATAGTTTCAAAGGGCTTGGCTTCAATGGTGCACTTGATAGAGGGCATCTTAGAGAGTGGCAGAGGGTTTGGCTTCGGTGGTACGCTCAATGGAGAGCAGCTTGGTGAATGGTGGAGGGGTATGCTCCAATGATGCACTCGACGGGGAGTAATTTTGTAAGAGAGAGAGGGAGGCTAGGAATACTCTTTATCAGGATTGTTTCTTGGGTTGCCTCTTGGGTCACCTCCTCGGCTTCTCTCTGATTTGCCTCTTAGTTCTCTTCTCTTCCCCCTTTCTCTAGCGGTGGAAAAGGAATATTTGTAGATGATGGCTTGGTATGGCTTTGGCACCAAGGCTAGACAACTGTTGCATCAAGATTCACAGGCAGTTAGTCATTGACTGAAGCCACCAATGGCAGTTGTTGTTTTGCGGTGGTGGTGTGATCATGGGTGGTATTTGCTGACATTTACTAGATTGTTCCAACGGGTGATTCGTCGAGTCACATTGGCGGTGGCAACGACTTGGCAATGGCAGCATCCTTTTTGCTGCGAGCAGGTGAGCATGGTTGTCCCCTCTGAGTGTTGACTACGGCCACCAATGACAAGTACCTGCCATGTCGACGCATTCTACGCTGGCCATGTTGTTACTGCTGTGTTGGTGGGTTCCCTCACTATAATTGGTTGTGCCACAGGGGGCTATCTTTTTCGGATGACCGGTCTCTATCTCAACCAGCCCATTATGTGCCGGGGGTGGTTGGGCCTACCGCATGGCCTTTTGTGCTTCAATCTTCACGGGGCTTTGCTAACAGATGGGCGTGACTTTGAATCAGCTGATGGCATAGCAAGACCCCTCAATATTTGTCACTAATTTTTCATTACAAAATATCATTTTTTGTAGTTTTTGTATTATTATTCTTGAATAATTAAATTCAAGGTTGTGCTTGATATTAGAATGTTTTAAAAAATTGCTGACATATAGATTTTCAAATTGCATCTACATATATGAATAACTTAGTATAATTTTTTGTTTTTCATGTGAATATGATCCGAGTGTATGTCCAATAAATATTTTAATTGGATATTATATGTGTACCACACAGACAAAGATATTTAAAATATAGACTT
>JAODPA010055027.1:0-11403 GCA_025585075.1 Nepenthes mirabilis
CAATAAAAATTATAAATAAAATTAGATAATAACATTTTAACCGGTTTTATTAACCACTCATACGTATTAATTAAAAAATTCCGTACAGTATGAAAAAATAAATTATTTTCAATACAACCTAAGCTAGTGGCCTCCCCTTCTTTCGGTCGTCTCGATTCAGCGTCGAGGATTCCAGATGATGAAGGCGTAGACAAAGAAGCCAAACGCACCTTAACGCCTTGGTTGCCATCGTCTCCGTTTTCCAGGATCAGAGACGCTCTCTCTCCTTTGCCAAAACGCACAAACCACGCACTTGATCTCCTATGCGTCTTCTGATTACTGTTTAGGCCAGTCGCAGTAGGACAAAAATGTCGTCGGTTGATAGTTCCGATTATCAACATCACCATCTACAACAATCTAAGCCTCCACAGTCGCAGCAACAGCAACAATCCACTGGTTAGTGCTTTTTCTTCTCCCTGTAATTCCATCTACATAGCATTTGCACCTACTCGACATTGAGTTTTTGTGGATGATTTTATCCTCAGAGTTCGATTTTGTTGTTTCTATTAGTTTCAAGTTTCTGATGGAATCTTAAGTCTTGCTTACTGTTGATGCCTGAGTTGCTAAACTCATAATCCGGCTTGTGTGACTTGGAAAACCCTAGCTTATGAAAAAACTTTTACTACTTAACCCAATAAAAATATACAATTATCAGTCGTTTGATGGGAGCCTACTAACCCTTTATTGGTAGCCAAATAAAGCGGTGGATTTTTTTTGCTCGTCGATTTGGAATTACACGGAACTTGTTTTTGATAATTAAGTGTTTTTTGTTGTTACAGTAAAACAGGGTTACTATCATAATAGTCGCTTTTGCATATTGGGCACTTACCATTCCACTATGAAATGTTGATAGCTAATTTAAATTAGCTGATATTTGTCCTTTTCCATAATGGAACTTAGTATTTAGTAATGCGTGCAAAATCGAACTTTTCGCACCTACGGGAACTTAGTATTCAGCTAAAAGAGTTCAAAATCGAACTCTGAGGATAAAAATCATCCAAAAAAACTCAATGTCGAGTAGGAGTTCCCTTTTTTGAACAAGTATTTAGTAATGCGTGCAACATTTTGTTGGAGGGGACTTTCTGAGTGAACAAATGACCAACAAATGACTGAACGGGTGAAGTGTTAAATTGACTTAATAGAGTGACAAGTGGCTTCGAGAACCATGTCTCATTAGAACTGAATTGCTAAAATAGGAGAAAAAAATGGTGCCCAAGATCAATAGGATGTCATTTCTCCTTTAAGTTCTTTGGTCTCTTATCATTTATCTTTTATCTTTTAGTGATATGAGCAGGCTTTCATTGAAAAAGGCACAAGGGGGTTCTCACTCATGCCCTCCCTTAGAAAGAAACCTGTTTGAAAGGTTCACCGGGCTTTCCAATCAGGCTATAATGGTTTATTTCTTTTTCTTTTCCACTCACTTGGTTACACCCATGGCACCTTTTTATATAGTATTGAACTATATAAGTTTCAACACCCTTTATTTCTTGGTGTCATCAGTAAGGACCAACAAGTTTCATCAATGTTGTGTCAGAAGGGGGGTGAATTTTAGTGGCAACTGTGAAGTTACTCTAGTGTGACTCAGACGCTATGTGTCCAAACCATAGAAACAGGCTCACAACAATTAAGGTATATAGTTGCGTGTATTTGGACCTTGTAGAGACTGCAATGAAGAAAGCATCGGAACTAGGTCACCCTTAATCTGGAGTGATGCATGAAACAGTATCAGAACTGCTAGAGGTACAAAACTTATTTTAAAGTTACTCATCAATCTCGCAAAAGAGAAAAAAAGAAAAGTATGGGGCATGCCTACTAGTCATTGTAGTTTCTGGAGAATTTGGGTACCAGTTCAAAATTTAGCATGAATGCTCTGACTGGGTGAATTTTATTGAACCATATCTAAGGATGAAGTCTGCAAAGGCATTTTAGAATTTATTGATTGCAACTTTGAAGCTTAGATCTGAGTTATTGTGTCTAAGTCCAATCAAATTCTTGATTTTCCTTTTGGCATTCTTCTCGATTTTAGAATTTATTGGTTGTAACTGTGAAGCTTGGATCTGAGTTATTGTGTCTAAGAACAATCAAAATTGTTGATTTTTCTTTTTGGATTCTTCTCAATCCATGATATTCAGATTCCTAAATACTATTTTAAGGATTCTCCAAGTTATTTTGTTGCAGTTGCCATCCTTTTTCAGAGTTTTCCTTTGCCTCTGGATGAGATAAAATTCTGGTTTATTTTTTTTTAAAAAATATATCTGATATATTACTATTGACTGCCATCAGGCGCTGATATGTATTCTCCAGTTATTGCTGAAGTTGGATGGTACATCCTTGGTGAAAATCAACAGAATGTTGGGCCGTATTCTATTCAAGAGCTAAGAGGTATGCCCTTGCCAGAATCTAATTGTGGTTACGCATTGCCAGAACCTCTTATTTTTTAGGATATGTTGTTCTTGACTTATTACAGACAAGTGATGTTTCTTTATGGTATTTGGACTTGGTCTTGTAAGTGGCTCATAAAATTTAGGAAATTAGGATACTAATAGCTTAGGTAAAAACCTCTTTTTCTCATGCTACTGAGTAATTTCTACCCGAGGGGTATAGCCCCCCCCAAAAAAAAAAAACCACTTCTTTCTTAAACTACATTGTGGCTATGTAGTAGATTTCTAGAGCTTTCTAACGGATCATAGGTCATTCAATCACAAAATAGTAGAATAAATAATTGCTAGCCAAAAGCAAAACTGTCCACAATTAATATACCTCTAAGCACTATTAGCTTTTCTGATTTTCATCTTAAGTTAACATCCTTTATTTGTGAAGAGTTTGTTGAACCTGTGGATGTGGTTGGATAGTTGTTCTCATGAAGGCAATAGATAATGGTTTCTCACAAATGATGACAGGGCTATGGATTTTCTTAAGACCAGGGTGAAACTGTTGGCCCTTACTTTTCTGGAAATTTGTGGATGATTCCATAGAAACATACTCAAGAATGAAGAATTGGTCAAGAGAGAAATTTAAAGAGTTCTTTCAATTACAATAGTCAGGAGTAGATCTACTTGAAAGCTGATGAGAGTACTTTCATTAGTGTACCTATGATGTTTTGTGGTAAAGAGCCCCTGGAATTGCCTTTTTTCCCATAAGCCTAAAATAAGGGACTGCTTCATCAAATCTGGGATGCGATACAATTGTGAAGGATGAACTGGATATGGACACTTTTAATAAGATTTTTATTTATACTACAATTCTATATGGCTCTGAGTATTCTTAGAGTTGGAAGTGGAAGAGGTTCATTAATGGTTTTTTGTTCTATTTCTTGTCCTTCTCACCGTGCATTTCTGAGCTTCTTAATAAATTCACTTTTATATCAAATGGTTTCAGAATCATTATTTTGGAAAGAAACTCTTTGTATTGCATTGATATTTTTTCTTTTTCCTTGAATTCACTAGTGCCTTTTGGTCTCCTTGAATTTCAGTTCTTCCAGTTACCATATAGCACGGTTATGGGACAGTTGTTCCTTCTGTATCATGTTGAATTCGTGTAATGAGCTATAGAACCAACTACTTAGCTTATTTACTTCGCTGGGCAGAGCATTTCCAAAATGGATACCTCTCTGAGAGTGCCCTTGTGTGGTCCGAGGGGATAACAGATTGGCAGCCAGTATCTTCAATCCCAGAGTTGATGACTGGAATTTATCAGCAGGAAACTGAATATCCAACTTCAGGTCAGGAAGAGCTGCTTGTTATTTTCTTTCCTGTAACAGGGGGCTTTACCTTAAATTTTTCTCCTGCAGTGCCCTCCGGCAATGATGATGAATTCGAGAAATGGCAGAAGGAAGTGAAAAAGGCAGAAGCAGAAGCTGAAGCTGAAGTTGAGAAGTTGAAAAATGGCTGTGTTTCTGAGATTATAGGAGGCTTCAATCAATTCGCAGAGGTGGGAGGAGTCGATCAAGATAGGCCTTCCACACCACCTGAAGGGGAGGAGGAATTCACAGATGACGATGGGACTGCATATAAGTGGGATCGTGGTCTAAGAGCATGGGTACCACAGGTCAGTGCTTGGGCTTTCTGGCAATCCATAAAATCTGATAATTAATTGTTTACTTCTGCAAGGGAGCCATCTGCCTTTTTGTTGCAGAATTATGTAACCTTGGATTCTTGTCTATGCTTCATGCCTGGTTGCCTTTTCTCTGTGCTTGTTCTCTCTCATGATTGACTATCTCAGCAAGCCTTATGTCCCTATGCCACCATGGAAGGATTTTTGTTGCATCTGCTTGGGATTTATTATCATGGTCTTAGCACCTTTTGATATGAAAATGGTACTTGCATACAATGCTATGCTTGTCAGCACAGAGTTCCTGGTGGGTTTTAGCCCAGCAATAAGTATGAGGTGAAATTGCACTACAAAGCAGTAGGCCTGAAAGATTAGGGTGACTAATTTTTCTAAAAGAAGAAAAAGATTGGATCGTTAAGGTGCATTGTGTAAAATTATTCTTCAGCTGCGGCCTAACTTTAACTTTCTCATTCTCTTTGAGTCTTGGAAATGTACCCCTACTGCACTGCTACAGCTTGAAATAGTTTTGGAAAAAAATAAAGTAAGAAGAGGAAATTCTCTCTCTTTCTAATTTTCCCCAAAGAAAGAAAGAAAAAGAAAATATGTGAGACTATATAGAAGGTGTATTGCACTTATTTGGAAATTTATTCTTCAACTGCCCACCAAAATTTAGGTTTCTCATTCTCTCTGAAATCTTATTTTGTTGATGTCTGTCTGTGAGGATGGCTGTTCTGATTTCTTCATGCTAGGCTTCTTAATGTCATGTTTTGTGTAATTTGTTGCATTCAATGCTTTGGGGTCAATTATGGACAGTTTTCTATGCAAATGGTTCACTTTCCTGATACAATCATCATTTCATTTGCTTTATTGTAGGGTACTAAAACAAATGGGAGTGAACAATATGGGCCAGATGATATGACCTTCTTTCAAGAAGAGGAAGTCTTTCCAACTGTAAACGTTGATGTTTCCCTCAAAATGGAAGAAGTCGATCGTTCCAGTGAGGTAGTGGAAACGAAGGACTCTGAAGAAAGCGCCAAGAGAAAACATCCAGAAAAGAAGGCTGGTAAAAAGGTGGAACATCTTCATGTCGTAATTGTTTGTGTCCTTGTGTTGTTTAGTGGACAATTTGCAAGTATAATCCTGGTGTCTCCGGCAATCGTTTGCGGATCATTTTCATTGCTGTCGCTCTTGGTTGCTATTTTCAATGCCCTTAATTCTTTTCATGTGGTCAGTGGTACGCTGATGGTGCTGCGTGGATTGCCTTTTCACGTCTTTGCTTCCATTGTTAGGCTATATATGTTTGCTACATGATAGAAATTCATTATCTTGTCCGTCATTGGAAGATGTGTTTTTTTAACTTGCCTTTGTCTAAGTTTGTCTTTGCGTGCCTGAAAAATTGATGAATCAAATTTCAGTAATTTTTCTCTGTGCTCATTTTTGAATTAATTGAACAGGAAGCAAATAAGCAACCTGATAGCTGGTTTGAATTGAAAGTCAATACGAATGTTTATGTGTCTGGGTTACCTGAAGATGTCACTGCTGAGGAAGTAAGTCTGTTTCCATTTTCCTGAAAGGCTTATCTGGATATTGTCTCAGCTACTCATATGAAGTAGATGATAGAAAATTACAGTTACTTTCTTGTATGCGTGATTTTCAAGTTTATAGCAATCATGTCGTCTTCCAGATTATTCTTTTCGAAGTTAACATCTCTAAATTCCCTGCTTAATAAACATTTTATGCAGTGGCACTAATTGAGCAATAATGTGCAGGTGGTAGAGGCTTTCTCCAAGTGTGGCATTATAAAGGAGGTGGGATCACTATTATTTATTTTAAGTTAATGAGAAAGGAAAATTACCTATATTTTACTGTGATGTATGAAGGCGATATACTCGAGCTTATTGTGCATGTTTCTGGAGTATGTGCGTAGCTAGTGACCACAACAAAATGATTTTAAGTCTAAATTTTGTGAAATTGGCAGCTGAAGCTTATCAGTTTCTGAGATGATGTATCCAGCATAATTGCTAATGCTTTACGATATGAGTCGTGGCCCTTATTGTTTGATTGCATGTGTGTTCATTGTGATTGCTGGGCTTGTTGAGTCCATATAATTTGTTGCAGTGATTTTACTGATCAATACCTCCATGCTTGTGGTCAATGCAAGACCTGTTTTACGATAAATGATTATTTTGTCAGGATTGCTAAATCAATTAAAGAACTTCTTATGCCTACTTGCCCATTGATACAAAAGAGTTTCAAGATGGTCCTGGACTCGATTAAATAATCAATTTGGAGTCTCTTTTTTCCTTCTTGCTTCTATTCTTCAATAATTTCTCTATTAAAGGAGATGTCTTTATACGCTTCTTTCATGCATGTTTAATGTCATTATGTGATCACGTAAATGGTAATAATTGAATGCATCATATATATAGATTTCAAACAAATTCAATGTCTTGGTAAATGTTGCAGGACCCTGATACAAAAAAGCCCCGTGTGAAGATCTATTTTGACAGGGAGACAGGAAAGCAAAAGGGTGATGCACTTGTTACGTATTTAAAGGTAATTCTCTCCGTGCCTCTGTCTTATTTCATTAGTGTGAGAATGTGTGTAATTTCTCAAATTGTAGTGTGCTCATCCTTTTTCTTTTTTTGTATTTATTCCTATTTCTGCCCAATAGGAGCCATCAGTAGCTCTTGCTATGCAAATCTTGGATGGAACACCACTGCGGCCTGGAGGAAAGATTCCAATGTCAGTTACTCAAGCTAGATTTGAACAGAAAGGTAATTGCACTGCAGTATATTGAAACTGTTGATTGCATATGCCTTACCCTTTCTAACATGACGATATGGGAGTCTTTTTATACTGTGCCACCCTTTTTTGACTGCTTACCATGTAGGCAGTTGTAGCCAATAACATATAGGGTATAGTGGGATTTGTGTTGATTCTGGAATCTGTTAGCTCTTGAGCATCTTTTCCTGCGTATCTTTTTCCATTGTATACAGGGGATAGGTTTCTTGTGAAACAAACTGATAACAGGAAGAAAAAGAAACTTAAGAAGGTTGAAGAGAAGATGCTGGGTTGGGGTATGTTCTTTTCTCTTATCTTAGATCTCTGCTATTAATATGGTCATTTAAATTTATCAGTCCTGATTTGTGCATGTAGCTAATATTGACAGATTTTGTTGGTAAAAAATCTGCACTACCTTTCATGATGTCTTTGGAGTTGATTTACACAGCACGATATGCACCGTTACATTTCAATATTTTAACAGAGTTGACTAGTAGAGGTTTTATAGTTAAAAATTCTTTCTCTTTGCTTCTCTGAAATTAATGCCTGGATTGATCTGGGTAATATATATATATTTTTTTCATTGATATGATCTGGAAATGATGTTTAACATGTATGATATAAATGTTACATGCCTTGGTCATACCACCACGCCATCTACTATGGCATCTATCCAGTCTGGGATTGTTCTTGAGAGGCTGTTCAATGCTCATGTATGCGTTTTTAAAGCTTCCATTTTTCTTCTGTTGCATTTTGATGTCATGTGTTGTATTTTGATGTGCATTATGAAAAAATACTCTGCATAGCTGGTTGAGGGAAATTTATGGTCTCTTCTGTTTATTTCAATTCTAATTTCTTGGTTTTATTCTGTTCTTGTCATCTGGTAACAATTTCAACTGCTATTGGGTTTCCCCAGAGTTGCCTTTTGCTAGTAGATATTATTCTTTGCGCATTGGTGTGACTGTTTGTATTTTTGGCCTTCGTGCAGTACTTTTTCATTTATTCTTTTTTGTTGGTTTTATTGTGTTTCGGAAAATCCTGTTTGTTCAGCTGGATGATAATTAAACTTTTTGATATATATACCCCACCCCTGCTTTGTTTGCTTGAGCCAAACTCTGGGTTCATCACTTCACCACAAAGACCGTGCACAAGTATTCTTTCTAATGTGGCTCAAGTTTTCCGATGATCTCATCATATATAGAATTACATGATTTCAAAATTTTTATTTAGTTTTTTGTATGGTTCAGGTGGCCGTGATGATGCAAAGCTTATAATTCCTGCCACTGTCATCCTTAGCAATATGTTTACTCCTGATGAAATGAGAGTAAGTGAGGCCCCCTATGTCCTTAGCTGCAGAGCTCTTGTCCTTTTCCCCTTCTAGACTCTTACCCTATCTGTATATGTCGCGGTCATATTGTTATCAGACATTATATATTGGTATTGGATATATTGAAAGAAAAAATATTTTTGAGAATTATAAGCTGATAGAATTATATTATTCGGTATATCACTCAAATATTATATATATTGACCGATGTTTTATATGTTAACCAATACTCTGCGATATATCATCGATATTGTTATATATTGCGATATTGCGACGCTATCAGAAAATATCGGTGGTCAGATATCGATACATATCGGCCAATGCTTATGCCTATGCTCTCATCACATCATTTTTAAGGTAGAATTCAAGCAGCAGTCTTTGCTACCTTGAAAAGATTGCTCCGTTTTAACCACTTAACCAATGAATAATGAAGTGTTCCAAGGAAGAAACTATGTCCAAATAACACTAAATGCTTTGAAAACAATTAATCATGAGTAATATCTAAAAGCAGTATGTTTCTTTCCATCTATTAATTTCAAGAACAAACAACATTTAGTCAGTATTCGAGGGCTGTTGAAGGATCTTTTGAATTCATGGTAGCTATTATAGTCATGCTGTTGACAGTTTTCTACATTTGCAGTTGGATTTGAATTTACGTGAGGAACTAGAAGCCGATGTTCGCGAGGAATGTATGAAGCTTGGTCTTGTGGATTTAGTCAAGGTTAGTTGCATAGAATTTTTATTGGATGATGAACAAAACCCATGCCCATTTATGGTCTATCAAGAAAATTTTTTACTTTTTGCAGAATAAAAAAGGGAGTTTTTTTTTTTTTCATTTCCCAGTCAATAGAATATTTGATTCCTCCTTTTTTGTTACTGTGGCTATCCTATGTACGTACCCATTGAAACCCTTTTTTGGTCTTTTCTCACTAAAGAAGAATGTCATTTTTAAATGTTTTACGAACACCCTTAAGATACTTGACATGGTGTTTCATCCATCCGTCCACCCACACAAAAATACATGAATGGATGTGAACCCATGTTAGAATGGATATCTAGACAGTGGTCTGCAACTTTGTTCTTTGTGTGTGTGTGTGGGTGCAGGTCTGTGAGAGTCACCCTCATGGCGTGGTGTTGGTCAGATACAAGGATAGAAAGGATGCTCAGAAGTGTATAGAGTTAATGAATGGGAGATGGTAAAGGCTCTTTAAATCTTAATTTGTTTTATCGGATAGGGGCGGATGCAGTGTTTCCTCAGTGGCTCAGTTGATCTCACTGGAAAAAAAAATATAAATAAAAAGGGGATCATTTTCAAATATATAAATAAATGATTTGAAATATTTTATTAGCATGAAATTGCAATCTCCTTGCTAGGGTTCCCACCATGTTTTCCTGGTGTTTCCTCAGTGGTTCAGTTGATCTCACCGGAAAAAAAATATAAATAAAAAGGGAATCATATTCAAATATATAAATAAATGAACCGCAATTTTTTATTAGCTTGAAATTGCAATCTCCTTGCTAGGTTTCCCACCATGTTTTCCCTCCTTGCAATTTTGGCAGAATTTTGCTTCAGCACATTACTCATGTGGACGATAATTCTGACCCAATTTACTGTTTATCAAAAACATTCCACATTTGAAACCCTTCTCAATTTTTTTTATCAATAGGTTTCAAGTGCAGGTATAATAACCCTTCACTTGTTTCCGAGTTATAAAGGGTTGCCCTGCAAATGAAACTTCTACTATGCCCAAGGTCTAGAAAAAGGTTGGATCAATTTTGGGTTGACAATAACTATGCCCAGGAAAGTCGTCTCTTTGACGAAAATCCATGACCACCATGTTGTGTGACAATAACTGTACTGTTAACTCATAATTCTATTGTTTCTGTCTCATCAAGTATTCTCCTTGCTGTCTTGTTTTTCTTCGCGTGACTCTATGAGACTCAGATGTTGAAGTGCCAAATAGATTTATTTGTTGGATGGAGTTAATTGTTCTAGTAACATTGACCAAAAATCACACTAGAAAAGTAAATTTGAGTGATTTTATTCCTAAAGTTGGGTTTTTTCCCCCTATTCAGGTTTGGCGGTAGACAGGTAAGTGCAATTGAAGATGATGGTTCTGTCAACCACTCTTTGATCCGTGATTGGAATGAGGAGGAAGAGCGATTGGAGAAGTTTGCTGCCGAACTTGAGGCTGAGTGAGCTAATCCCGCGATGCAGAATAGGGTGGAGTTGTGGTGGCAGTGGCAGCTGCCGTTTGCAAATCCAAAAGGGGAGATGTCCATGAGGCCATGATACCGGTTTACCGATCTTTCTCCTCTGTTCAATCAGTTGTCTCCTTCCGATGAATGTTGTGTTGGATAAGTATGGAGGCTCTTAATCCTTAAAGTAGCTCATAGTTTTGTTTGTTGATGTCTGAATGAATGTTGCAGTCAATATAATATAGTGGTCGGTTCACAATTGGTGATTGTAATATCTTGGTCTGGTCGCTTCATTATTAATTTGGAGATTTTTTTTTCTCTCGTCATTTTTTTTTTTTAAATTTTCGTTTAATTATGCCCTGATCACATTTGATCGTTTTAAGGGCTGGCATATTGGGTATCAATTTTAATATTTTTACAATTGCTAGCTTTTATGACGTTAATTTTTGATTATATATATACATATATATACTTTTAAAACTGAGTTCCTGAAGCTAATCCCATTTACTTGCAGTTGGGACGTGCGAAAATGAAGCATTAAGCTGTGAACAGAATACAATATTTATTCATTCTCTTTATTCCCCTACTTTTCAGCTTTGGCTTATGACGTTTAGTCGGGTGTTTGTTGTTTTGCACTTTTGGGGGTATTTTTTAAGTTAGTGTGGAATTAAAGTAGTTAAAAAAAATTGGAAAAAAAATTAGTCACAATTAAATTCTTAAAAAGATTGCATATAATAATATCAAAAAATTCGTGGATATTTCATTTGAGTGTCAGCTGGCAATTAGGTTTTTTCCCGACTCATTAATTCAGAAAATTTTTTTTATCTGTTTTTAGATATTTGTGAATATTGTAGTGTCTCTCTGATGAGATAGCCTTCTATGTCACCCGTTGAGCATAACTGAATTTGGCCCTATTGCTGTTATCATTTCCTTAGCAAGAAATATAATTTCAATTAAAAAAATCAGAAACTATTATCCCAATATTCTAACAAGGTAAAGGACAC
>JAODPA010055038.1:0-11403 GCA_025585075.1 Nepenthes mirabilis
TATTTGTATCTTATAATTATAAGTGAGCTGCCAGTGTTCGTTCATGTTGTATGCATAGGAAAGTTCTGCACGTTTATAATAATGATAGTCGGTAAGTGATTATTTCTGTATTCTATTGATGAAATTCTGATAAATTATCCTTTATGTTAACTTTGTCGACATGCGTATATTTATTGGCACTCTATGGATAGGTAAAGGATAGTGTATGAAAACTCTATGGTAACCGGGCGTATGGGAGTCCGTGGGACCGTAGAGTAGTCTATACTTTTCCAATACTAATTCCATTCCGGAGGATTGAGGTCGTTGATATTGAGAAGGGATGCTTATAACCTAGTGACCATCGTAGAGAATGATATCTGGGATATCATTGGCGAGGGGTATCGGAGATGGTATGAGCATACTACGGGTGTAGTCCCTGAGAGGACTGTAGAGGTAGTGGGGATACCATGGATGACCTCATTGTATTACCCAGCTGTTGGGGGCGTAAATACACGGTTTTTGGTTCACTATGGTAGAAGAAGGTCCAGGGAGATTCTTATTATCTCGTACAGTGGTGACCTCAAATTGAGCTGATATTCATATTCTTGTTATTTCGTACAGTTAGTCGAGAGGGATCTTATAACCTAGTAACCATCGTAGAGGATGATATCTGGAATATAATTGGCGAGGGGTATCGGAGATGGTATCAGCATACTACGGGTACAGCCTCTGGGAGGACTGTAGGGGTAGTGGGATACCATGGATACCAAGTAACCTCATGGTACTCACCCAGCTGTCGGGGGCATAAATACGCGGCCTTTGGTCCACTATGGTAGAATAAGGTCCATGGAGACTGCTATCGTTCATTCAGTTGTGACATCGTATTGAGTTGATGATCGGATTTGACGGAATCCATGTTGCTTCCTTGATACTTAGCCGTTCACGTGGCCTTCGGGTTGTGGACACGACATGTTATTGAGTCTCGGACAGTGGTTGATCTATTCCCTACTATTATTGATTTTATTTATTATTTTATTGTCTGGAATGCTTAATTGCACTCATCTATTATTGATTATGTTTATTTGTTGGGCATTCGGCTCACTCTTGTATTTTATTTGCTCCAAATTAGACAGGTTGATATCAGGATCAATGAGATCACATGACTTTTGGATAGCCACCAGATAGAGGTGATATTAGGGTTCAAGGTTCTCCGAATGGGGATTTAAGGTTTTTGATTTAGTTATTCTTCAACTTGTGTTAGATTTTCTTTATAAGAATTGATATTTTGGGACATTGATGACGTTTATTGAAGTTATTATTATTTTTAATATGTATGTTTAATTTATGATGCATTTATAAGGATCACTGATGATATTCTGATGATGTTGAGTTCATTGTTGATGTGTAACTGATGATTTTAGATGACTTAAGATTTTAACCGTGACGGTCCGGATCGAATTCGGGAATCCGAGCTTGAGTCGTTACAGTGATAATGAGGTGTATTGTTTATTGTGGAGTGATGCTTATAGCCATGTGTTCATCGTAGGTGATGATATTAGGGATATCATTTGACGAGGGGTATCACGTATGGTATGGTTATGCTACGGGTACAGCCTTTGGGGGGACTATAGGGGTAGTGAGGATACAATAGATAACCTCATTGCACTTACCTAGCTATTAGAGGAGCAGATACGCAGCCTTTGGTTCATTGTAGTAGAATAAGGTCCAAGGAGATTCATTGTGATATTTTGTCATTGTTGATACTCCATGAGTTTAGGATTCCGTTGAATCCACGAGTTGTATTCGATAGAATCTATGTCAGATTTTACGATATCTGGATTTAGTAAAATCTATGTTGTTTATTGTTATTTGGTTGTTTGGTCGTTTATGCTGATATTCTGACCAGGAGATCCTTTTATATTCTTGTTAGATCGGATTTTGAGGGATCTTTACCTCTTATTGGTAAAATCTTATGATCTTTATCACATCGGTATTTGGAGTGACTTATCTTTCTTATACATTTGAATTATAGATATGATGAAATACAAATTCTTGGATATATTTATCTATTGGATCTTGTATTATTGTTGATGACTCTTGGTATACATTGTGTATTGTATACATGAAATATTTACTATCCTTTTCTATTTGTTTTAGATTTATTATCACTTGTTGGATATTTTGCTTACTCTTATATTTTATTAGCTCCAGATTTAGTTAATTTTGTAGTGCGGGTTGAAGGACCCTACTTTTGTTACAGAACCTCAAGATAGAGAAGATATTGGAGATAGAGGCTTCTGAGAAGAAGCTCTAGAGTCAGTTTTATTGATCGAGGTTTTATTTGGATATGTTATTTGTATCGCATTCTCTGGATAATAATTTTGTATACATTTCATTATCTTTAAGAAATTTATTCTGAGAAATATAATTATTATATTGAATTTAATAATACATTTATGAAGATTATTGAAATTTTGAGTTTCCTCGTGGCCTGTCTAAATTGGGTCAAATGACTCAGGTTCGGATCATCACAACCATGATATAGCATGCCCTCTAAGCTACAATGCTCATACGCGACCAAGATGAAATGGCAGGAGAGGATGCTTGCTCTAGCCTTTGACTTATTGGACTCTGATGGGACAAGGAGGCCACTAGATCTAGTGATAGAGTGGATTCTCGATCCGACTAATTTTCCCTAAGACTTGAAGGAAATGATGTGAGATCATTACTCCGAAATGTGATAATTATAGAGTAATTATGTAGAAGATAATCATGATTAGGCTTAAGAATAAGGAAAAATTTGATATCGAAGCAAAAGGAGGCAAAATGAGCAAAGTATGGACGGTGCTCGACTACCACTTGAGCGCCCACTCGAGCATAAAAATGCCAACAGAAGCACTCGAGGGCTACCCAAGGCGGAGCGGGAGTGGTGATGGCTTGCAAGGGTGGTGCTCGACCACCACTCGAGTGCCAACGCAGGCGCGAAACTGCGAAAGTGAGCGCTTGATGGCCGCTCAACTGGCTCTTGAGCACCAGTCATGGGTTTTGCGCATGGTTGCTTTTCTTTCGTGTTTTAAAGGAGGAAATTGGGGTGGGGATCAACAGAACAGCATGACAGTAGCAAGCGAAAGAGGAGAGAAAGGAGAGAAAAGATAAGGAAAGAGGAGAAATCATCCGTTCTGATCCGATCTGGGTAAAAATAACGGTAGATCAAGTAAAGGCAAGTGTATTTCGGACGTTATTTAGCGTTTTTACAACTTTTCAGAATCTCAAATATTATATTTATTCTCTAAATCAATGTTTCTCCATGTTTCATGTAAATAAAGCATGTTTCTCCTGATTAATCAGACAGATTTTATATTTATCTGAATGTACTACAATATATAGACAGATTTCGTCAAAAGTGAAAAATGGTATTCTTTTAATGGAAAGCTGATTTCTGCTCTATTTGAGATTCATGTATGCTTTTAATTCCTTATAAAATTGGATGTTATATATATTGTTGTTCAATGATTATGTGTTGTGAAAATATTTATGGAGCTTGTGGCATTGGAATTCTTTGTAAAAATGTGTTGAGATTGTTGCTAGCTATCGAGGATCAGCAATAATGGATATCTTAGGAGATTTTATAGCTTTTTGTATAGTTTGACGACCGTATTTCAAAGGAAACTCTGTTGGATTTTCAGTAGATCATACGGTCCGTCATAGATGGCATTTTTGAGAAAAAAAGTGATAATTAACTGATATTTAGGTGATTAGCATCGACCTAAGTGGGGGAGGAGTTTATGAGATAGTAAAAAACAAGCCGATGAGAACTGTATAGGTAACCTTTGAGAAATTTTGAGTAAAATTGTTTGCCGCTCATTTGGGTTGACCCCTGATGGGTCTGATACATTACGGTAGGATGTAATATCCTTAAGAAAGGAATTTGTGATTGAAATTGCTTTGCTCCTAGTTAGAATTAATCAATGAGGTTCTTATTTGAGGAAATTATACATGTTGTTCCATGAATTTAAAAATTAAGGAAATAAGACATAAAGAAGACAATGAGATATGTAACGGGACCTCTTGAGGAAACTTTCAGACTACAATTTTTGTATCTTTGGGATGGATTGTTCTTGGAGTAATTGAAAGAAGAGTTCATAATTCGAAGCATTGGAGTTACAAAATTTTGAAGTAAGAAATCCTCAAGGTTGTAAGTTATTAGCAAGATCTTAAAGTTACTAATAATTGGGTTTTGAGATTTAAGTGCTAATCTAAAATTGATGTTGACTTCTTAGAGACTGTTATAATTATGGTTTCTGATCTTGTGATAATTCAAGGACTTAGGAGAATATCAGTTTAGGGACATACCAACGAAAGAATAAGAATGTGAAGTGCTCTGCATTTAAGGTTTACTTGTAATTTGAGATTTACGTCGAATCTTAACTAAGTTGATCGAGAGATTTTGGGCAATGGCAAGGTCCAAAATGATGAGAAAACATGGCCATATAATTGATCAAAGAATTGTATTTGAAGCATTAAGGATATAAAATCATGGAACGAGGATTTCTCATGATTTCATTTCAAGATGATTAGGATGACCCACCCGTCATGATTATGAATAACGCGTTCGGATGGAATCAGTTGGCTTGTCGGTGCGCCAATGAGATCCTAAGATTGCTAAGTGTTTGAGTTTGGGAGTTTTGGGTTATCACCTAGGGTAGTTTAAATTTTCGGGTGATTGCTACGGCTGAAATTTCTAATTTGACTTTAAATTGAGGATTTGTGGGATTTGTTTACATGATATGGATATTTTGGGATTCGTTTATTAAGTATTGAACATGGGTTATGTATTTTAGGGAGATGTCGGTTTAACGACATATTAATGAATCTATGAGAATATAGAATATTCTGATTTGAGGTCTGGTTTTAAATTGAGGTATTTGCCAAATTTGATTGGAAAATTGTAGGTGTCAAGTTAAATTGAATTGAATGGTAGATTACTATCGGATGATTTGAGCTTGCTGATTGATCAGAACGTGCAGTGGGAGAGTGACGAACTAATATATGTATTAAGGTCTAAGTTAAAGGTCAGAGGAAATGCTTAAAACTGAGGCTTAGCATAATTGGAAGTGAAGAAATTGTAACTCGTTTAAGGCAAATAATGAAATAGATTTGTCTTCACACTAAAAGGATTTAGGTCTTAATAGGACACATCAAATAATGATGATCAAGGTAATTTGGATGTTTAAGGTTTTCTAAGATAACCACATTAATTTGGAAATAATTTAGAGATTTTAGGAAGATTCCTTGATTTTGAAATTCAAGGATCGTTAAATTTCGAGGACAAAATTTCTGTAAGTAGGGGAGAGTGTGAGATCCCGATTCTGGAATGTGATAATTATGGAGTAATTATGTAGAAGATAATCATGATTAGGCTTAAGAATAAGAAAAATTTTGATACTGAAGCAAAAGGAGGCAAAATGAGCAAAATATGGACGGCGCTCGACTACTTCTTGAGCGCCCACTCGAGCACAAAAATGTGAATGG
Source organism: Nepenthes mirabilis (assembly GCA_025585075.1). NCBI lineage: Eukaryota > Viridiplantae > Streptophyta > Magnoliopsida > Caryophyllales > Nepenthaceae > Nepenthes > Nepenthes mirabilis. The sequence continues at coordinate 5,512 of JAODPA010055038.1, forward strand.
AGGCACTCGAGGGCTGCCTAAGGCGGAGCTGGAGCGGTGATGGCTTTCAAGGGTGGCGCTCGACCACCGCTCGAGTGCCAACACAGGCACAAAACTGCGAAAGTGAGCGCCTGATGGCCGCTCGACTGGCACACGAGCGCCGGTCACAGGTTTTGCACATGCCTGCCTTTCTCTCGTGTTTTAAAGTGGGAAATTAGGGTGGGGATCAATAGAGCAGCACGGCGGTAGCGAGTGGAAGAGGAGAGGAAGGAGAGAAAAGAGAAAGGAAGAAGAGAAATCATCTGTTCTAATCCGATCTGGGTAAAAATAACAGTCGATCAAGCTAAGGTGGGTCGAGCGCCAACGCAAGCACAAAACTGCGAAAGTGAGCGCCTGATGGCCACTCGACTGGCACACGAGCGCTGGTCATGGGTTTTGAGCATGCCTGCTTTTCTTTCGTGTTTTAAAGTGGGAAATTAGGGTGGGGATCAACAGAGCAGCACGACGGTAGCGAGTGGAAGAGGAGAGGAAGGACAGAAAAGAGAAAGGAAGAAGAGAAATCATCTGTTCTGATTCGATCTGGGTAAAAATAACAGTCGATCAAGCTAAGGCGGGTCGAGCGCCAACGCAAGCACAAAACTACGAAAGTGAGCGCTTGATGGCCGCTCGACTGGCACACGAGCGCCGGTCACGGGTTTTGAGCATGCCTGCTTTTCTTTCGTGTTTTAAAGTGGGAAATTAGGGTGGGGATCAATAGAGCAGCACGATGGTAGCGAGTGGAAGAGGAGAGGAAGGAGAGAAAAGAGAATGGAAGAAGAGAAATCATTTGTTCTAATCCGATTTGGGTAAAAATAACGGTAGATCAAACTAAGGAAGTATACTGCGGACATTATTTACCATTTTTACAACTTTTCTGTATCTCAAATATTGTATTTATGCTCTAAATCTATATTTCTCCATGTTTTGTGTAAATAAAGTATGTTTCTCCTGATTAATTAGACAGATTTCATATTTATCTGAATGTACTGCAATACATAGCCATGATTTCATGTATATTCACGTATTGGGTATCCGTTTTATGTCCGAAAGTTTCCGTGGAACCCTAGGAATGAAAATTTATGGATTTGTGTTTTAAATCTATGAATTCTAATATGTAAAGGTTGATTTGTAAAAGGGTATTGTCCATGCTATGATTTATATTTGAAAAATTTACATAGAACCACACTTTTAAGTTTCTGTGGATTTCTAAAGTAAATATGAGGGGATATTAGTATATTTTTAACTGATTTTCTATGACGACCTTAACCACAAATATCAAATATAGCTCGAACCGCTCACGTGGAAATCTCAAAACTTAAAATCATTCATAATATTCTATAATAACAACACAATTAAATTAAATTACCATTAAATTTATCAATACATTGTATAATCATCCCGAAATAACAACTGCTAAGAATCACGGGTCACAACCCGAATGAAAACTACACAATTTCTGTCAATAATATATCTAGTTTGTCTCCCACTGATAAATAATATCTAACCTCCACAAATTGCTTTACCTGAAAGTCCTGCAGCAAAAGTAGGATCTCATGTCTACACTATACAATCAACTCAATCTTGAGCCAAGAAAATACAAGAGTAAGCCAAAACCCAGCAAGTGATAATAATAAAAAATGCTATATAAGATAATAACCTTGGATATCAAACTATAAATGTCTCAATATTACTCTAACAATCTACTATATTCGAGACGAATTTCAACACGTTGTTAATACGACCTTAAGCAAGATAGGTCACACCTGACCCATATATCACAAAAATAATAAGAGTACCAATAAATAACGGTAATCCCCTAGAATTTGATATCACGAATGAGTGGGGATTTTCTAGTCCGAATGTCAACATGAACGACCTGAACATCAAACAACAATAACAACATGGATTCCCACTGAATCCGGATAGCGTAAAATCCTATACATGGATTCTAGTGAATATAACCCGTGGATTCCACCGAATCCCAAACTCATGAGGTATCGACAATGATGAAACATCACAACGAATCTCCTTGGACCTTGTGATGGCCCGTACTTAATTACACAAATAAAGTCGCCGTCAGGTCTTAAAAAGATAAATAATAAATATGGATATAAAATTTTTTCTTTTCTTTTACACAGGATTGACTGAGGCCAAACTGTATGAGTTGGCCTTCCGATAATTCCACACCAGGCCGGCCACCATTTAGCCGAACTTGAAAGTCTGAGATGCTTACTAAACCTTTCAATAACGTTAACAATAAAGAAATCATGAGAACATACTAACAACATCCATAGAGTCTTAAACAGCGGAATCATTTTACAAGTCTTCTCAAAACATCAAAAGGAATAAAATTAATCTCTTCATTGATCAGCTCCGACCCGCTAGCTATATCATATGGTTCTACTCAACTTCGTCCTCCATAATCCTTTTATCATCTGAAAAGTGGCAAGAATGAGCTACAAAGCCCAACAAAATACTCACATGTAGAAAACAGAAGAACATAAACATATATATATAAGCGAATTAAAACAGAGATTCTTAGTATACAAAAATCATCATGTCTTTTCTTCTTTAGTTCAAAATTTCCTTAGCCTTTTTCTTATTATCTTGTCTTCTGAAAACTCATAAAACCATTGAAAATTCTTATCATCTTTAGGGACTGGATGGGAGCGGACAACATCGAGGACGGGTTGTGTGTAACCCCACAACCTAAAACTGTATCCCCTCATTATGCTCCCCGGGGCGAGAGGTAATGCCTTTAACCCGGCATACGGGACCATAGTCCAAAAGTCTTATGCCACTAGAAAGTTTCCTCCCAAGGCCCAGGAGGTAATCCTCGAGTGTCACTCCAATATCCTTCATCCATCTTTAAAAGCAAGTTTAATGGAGACTCGGTTCATAGTTCTTGTCCTTTAATGGCCATCTATCGTAGGACGAAAGTCGAAAGTCGTAGAGTTCCACTTGCTGTCCGGATTACATGTATTTTCCATGTTCATATAATTAGGCCGGAGTTCTTTTTTAAACAAAAGGCCGGAGTTCCAAAAGCTGAAGTTCTTTTGTCAAAGCCGGAGTTCTTTTCTTAAAACAAAACCGGAGTTCTAAGAGTCGAAGTTCTTAAAAGCCGGAGTTCTTTAAAAGTCGGAGTTCTTTATTCATAAAGGCCGAAATTCCTTATTCATAAAAGCCGGAGCTCTTTTTAAAACGAAAGCCGTGATTTAGAAACCGGAGTTCTAATTCCATTAAAAATCGAAGCTCAAATAGCCAGAGTTCCTTTAAATCCGGAGTGCTTTTCTCAAAAAGGCCGTAGTTCTTTTCTCAAAAGACGGAGTTCTTTTTCTCGAAGGACGGAGTACTTTTTCTCAAAGGACGGAGTGCTTTTTCTCAAACAGACAGAGTGCTTTTTCTCAAAAGGACGGAGTGCTTGTTCTCAAAAGGCGAAGTTTAAAAGTCGAAGTTCTTTTTCAACAAAAGTCAAAGCTCAAAAGCCGGAGTTCTTTTTCATAAAAGGACGGAATGTTGAAATCAAAAGTACGGAGTTCTTTTTCATAACAGAACGGAGTGCTTTTCATCAAAAGTACGAAGTTCTTTTTCATAACAGGACGGAGTGCTTTTTCATAAAAAATACAGAGTTCTGAAATCAAGGGTCGGAAGTCTTTTCTTTAAACATAAAATTATCAAAGTTCATATAATCATACTTCAAATAGAATAAAATCGAATATCATGAATATCAGTGCTTTCTTCTAAACATGCGATTAAGAATGATTCTTCCTTAAATCAAACAACAGAACAAACATCGTACGTACAGAAACATAAATCCATCAAAATATCAGATAAAGGAACAGAACAAACTTCATATATTCTAAAACATAATTTCATAAGAATATCATATTTATTCGTATTCCAAACACGCATATTCATGAACTTTAAAAACAGGGGTGAGTATATTGCCTGGGTTTCTTCTACTTTACCTTAATCTTTTTACTCTTGCCTGGGTTTCTTCTACTTTGCCTTGATCTTTACTCTTGCCTGGGTTTCTTCTACTTTGCCTTGATCTTTTGGCCTTCCTTTATTAGAAACTCTATTACGTGCATCTTTCTCATTCTTCTAGTTGTTATTTATAGGTCTTAAGTCTGATAACTATCATTAATGATTGATACTACAAGGGGAATGTTTTATCATTAATGATTGGCAAATCCAAGGGAAATGTTTTATCATTAATGATTGACAAATCTAAGGAAAATGTTTCATAATTTGAGAAATCCAAGGGGAATGTTTTATCATTAATGATTGGCAAATTCAAGGGGAATGTTTCTTATTTATGGCTTCTACATTTCCAAAAAGTTTCATTATTAATTAGATCATTTATAGTTTTATATTTTCAAGGAGTTCATTAATTCCTGAACTTAATGGGGATTTAGATTTTCCAATTAATTCCTGGTTCACTAAACTTAATAGGATTTAGCTTTCTCATGTAAACACATTAAATTCCTGATTAACTGAACTTAGTAGGATTTAGCTTTTCCATGTAAACACATTAAATTCCTGATTAACTGAATTTAGCAGGATTTAGCTTTCTCATTTAATCACATTCCGATCAACTATCGGCGTTGACCGAATTATTCTTACACGACTTCTGGTCAACACTTGTTAACTGGATAATCAACTTCGGCTTTCTTCCCACAATTCTACTTCGGCCTTACCAATCACAAAGCTACTCCGGCCTCCAATACACAAAGCCACTCCGGTCTTCAAGTCACTTCGGCCTAACATTCATATAATGTACTCCGGCCTTCAATGGAACAAAATCAGATTTCAGAACATGTTCAAGGCCGGTTTTGATTTTCATTCTTAAAGTGGCTGGACTTGATTCTCAAGAATGAAGCCGGACTTGGTTTGCATCAAGGAAATTCGGACTAGATTTTAATCAAGGAAATCCAGACTGGATTTTAATCAAGGAAAGCCGGACTGAATTTTCATTAAGGAAATCCGGACTTCTTTTCATCAAGTAAGGGTCGAACTTGATTTCATCTTAAGGTCGATTTACTTTTCTTATTACATTTTTCGGTCAACTGGCATTGACCGAATTATAAGGATTTGATGATTGGAAATTTCCTATGTTCAAAAATTTGGGTCGTTACATACCTTATACCGCCACCGTGTACCAAAGGTCGTGCATTTACGCCCCCAACGGCAGAGTAAGTACAACGAGGTTATCCATGGTATCCAACTACCCCTACAGTCTTCCCAGAGGCTGTACCCGTAGCATGCCGATACCATCCGTGATACCCCTCGCCAAATGATATCCTTGATATAATCTCCTACGATGGTCACATGGCTATAAGCATCCCTCCACAATAAACAACATACCTCATTATCCCTATAATACGGAAATTAGTATCGGATAAGTGTAGACCACACTGAGGTACGATAACCTCCAATTCGACAAGATACCTTAATATTTTCATACACTCTCCTTAACCTTGACCGTAGGAAGCCAAACATCTAAATACTCATGCAATCGAATATAACGCAAAAGAGGCTTTGCAAGTACAATGATAGAAAGGTCGTTCGGTGCTAACAATCACCATACTCACACCATTAAGATCAATACAAATGAATTTATCACTGATCGATAAAAGGACAGACGAGAATCGAGAATAACATATTTAGACCAATTTAAACATTATCTAGTCCTCCATTCTTTTTCTCTATACGAATCCTATAACCTAAACCATACATTACTTATCACCTGCGGATAATCCTATTATTGCCAAATCTAATTCATTCATTCAAATTCGTCAAATAATTTTCAACGAAACTATATAATAACCTTATCCATGCTTTATCAACTTATATTCTAAAATATGTACACGC